>PVKS010003548.1:0-102525 GCA_004027875.1 Aplodontia rufa
ACTAGCTGCTACTCTATTTATCCATTAGAGCAACCAATAGGGTACAATGCAAACACCTTTCTCCAATTGTAACAAATGAGTGGCCGAATAGCTTAGTCATGCAGTCAGGCAATTTGCTAATTACAAGCCAGCTGGACTCCTTAGAGTTGTTTACCACCAATTCTTCTACAAGCCAGCTGAGCCTCATGTTCCCAACAGAAATGACTGACAAGCTCCATGTACTATGCTTCTCTTTGGTATTTACTTAAAAAAAAAAAAAAAAACAGAAAGAGAGACAGTGAGAGAGAGAGAAAGAAAGAATCAATTTTATTTTTGAACCCATGTCCTACAGCATGCCAGGCAAGTGATGTAACCACTGAGCCACTGCTCTATCCCCTGGTATTTACTTTTATTATAGGACAAAACATGAAAGGAGCTAATTAACTACCAGTGGTAGAATTTTGGATATCAGTAGCGGACCTTGGGGAGGTTTGTGGGGAGGGCTGGCATATTGAGCATATCCAGTGTGGTTATCGCCTTTGTAGGCCCATTTGTGAGGTTAGCCCTGACCAAAGGTACCCTACTATTTCTTCTAGGGAAGGCACAACCCCCTTTAATTTAGCCCTCTTGCCATTTCTCTGCACATATTGATTTTATTATAGGAGGGTAGAATTTTCTTCTTGGGCAAGTTTATGAGATGTTACTTCCCATTACAATGATTACAAGAAATTTAACAAGTTTAATTTCCTTACCTGTTTTATTCCACTTTGGCCTCAAACCTGATTTGTCAGAATGTAGAAGTGCACTTATATTATTATCTGAATGAAAATATGACCCAAAATTTATTATTCTCTTTCCAACCCATTTATTCTAGATACTCAGATCTATTTGTACCTCAACATTTGGGACATAACAGGCAGTGAATTATTTCACACATCTAACAAGTCTCTTATTAAAGCCTACTGTTATCAATAAAAATAAATATTTTGGCAAATAATCCTTAAGTTTTACATTGTGAAGCAAAGAGCTTGCTTGTCATTTTGCAGACTTCATTAGAGTGGAGGAAGCTCTTTTTCAGAAGTACATTTCCTATAGAAGGCTGCATTTGATTAATTTATTCCAGAAATTTGGCCAAGACAAATTACAAAAATGAGATCATAATTTGTACACAAATTTCAGGGAACCAATATTTTATAAGAACTTACTTTGAGTGAGAAAATTTTTAATTTTATGATTAGCATGAGTATATATACTCTGGTGGATTATTTGAGACAATTTTTTTCAATTTATACTACTTGGTGGTATATATGTTTATTTGAAAAAAATTAAATTTGAGATTAAATTCAAGATAATTGGTTCATAGTAAATATATATATATATCTTTTTGAAGGACCAAATCATCTTTAGGGTCTATTGTTTGAGCTTAGAGAAACCAGGGGCAGTGCAAAGCAAAACAAAGCAAAGCAGATGAACACGTGTGGATTCAAAGCAGGCATTCTCCTCCTCCTTGCCGTTGTAAGAAGTATTTGTTTACATATTTTGTTTTTGGTGCTGGGTACTGAACTTCTATGTGGTAAGTATGGGCTACATTTCTAGACCTGGAGCCATTTATTTTTAAATATAAAATTATAATTTTTGGACAAGATTATAATTCCTGGATATTATATCACAAAAGTGAAAAGAGCAAACTTTTCCCACTTAACCCATGGATAATGGAAGCTTCAAACCCAGGAGTGACCCTCAATATACTGTGGTCTAAGTAGGAGTCTGCTCACACTCCTTAGGTTTTCAGGAAAAACAGCAGGTGTCTATACTTTACTGTTGCATTCCCTGCTCTTCTTTAAGACCTCTGCCTACAAGTCTTCAGTGAGTACAGATCCATCCAGAAGCCAGGGGTGATAATCATGGAAGACTCATTATATTAAAAAAAAAAAAAGAAGCAGATGTAAAAGTTTTATCAGCAATGTCGTTTGTGATGCAATAGTAAAGCTAGCTCATTAAATTCACCTGCCAGTTTCTTCCCTGCGAAACAATTCTCTGTGCTGGCATATACATATATGGCAATCTTGATGTTACTAGAATCAAGAATTTACATCTTCTTTCCCACGTTTCACAGAACTTGTGTCTGTATATGTCACCTATAACTGTCTGTTAATGAGAGAGGTAGATTTTCCTACCATAGTTTTTTTTTTTTTTTAAAGGCTAAAAAATTAAAAGTTTACTGTGAAAGCTACCAAAACACATTTGTTCAGCTGGGCCGTCTCTGAACCTTTTTGCTTCCTTTGGATTCATCTGAATCTTGGTGAGCTTAAGGTGAGAATGAGACACACCAATTCAACATACAGTTGGGGTGTGCTGAAGGTTGCACAGCACTAATTAAAAAAAGTCAGGGTGTTTTTATGGCAGGATTCTGGATGAACGTTGACAGGATTATTAAAGCTGTGAAACAACATCACTTGAAGATGGCACTGAATGAAAGAACTTGCTAAGCTATGCGACTCTTGGGTGTTACTCACTGATTAAACTAGAGCCACAGGGAAAATCATCTTTGGGCCGTGTATTCATTTTCTCAGCTTTTTTTGTTTGTTTGTGTCTCCGCAGTGATTTCACAAGTTTGGCAGCTATGTTTCCCTGCTGAAGTCTTTAAACCCATCCATGACACAAAGGATAAGCCAGTATTCCCCTGGGTATTTTGGTTGCCCCAAGACACCAGGTATGCTACATAGAAGAGGTTTGTTTTTTTGTTTTTGATTTTTGAGGTGTGTCTTTGACTAGTTGTGTATGCCTGTTTCTAAATAGACAGTTGACTTAGGCTGAATATGTTTCAACTTTGATCACTTCATTTGTTTTTGTGTGAATCATTAATCTCTCTGGGCCTCATTTTTCCACAACTATAAAGTTGTCAGGGTGATACCTTGCAAGTCTTTTGTAGGAGTCAGAGAAGCATAAAGTGCCTCCTATAAGCCCTGGTATAGATTAAGCATGCAGCAAAGGGTAACTTTTAGTATTATTATTAAAACAGTCTAAAGAGAGAAAAATGTTGAAATTATTTGCCATGTATTTGGTCAAAGAGTGAGGAACTTGGAAGAGAGGAACAAATTGATTTTTTCCACAAACAGAAATGAAATGGAATCTGAATACTTGCTTGGAACTAAATTTTAGGCATTTAGTAGGAATTGGCATACCTCTTTGAGGAATTACTTTTGATAGGATTTTGTAATTTGATTTTTATAAGGACTTTTGAACAATGTTCCAAGGGAAGTTGGATGAGATTCTTCCAGTCATGGCACAAAATAGGGTGAGCGTCAGAGAGCTAATTAAACCAAGAACAAATATGATGAAAACGAGAACAAATCACAGCAGATGAGATAGAGGTTAACACTAAAGCGTCATTTGTATTTTATCATAAGGTGTTGAAATTCCAAATAGAAAACTGAGAGAGACCTCAAATACTTCTTTTCTGACATTTAAATTCTACGAGTGAGAGTATGATTTGCTGATAGGTAACAAGATTCTTAAAACTTTAATATTCTGAATCAGAAATTTCATTCCTATATGTGCATTCTAAGGGAAAATATAAAATTCAGAAAATTTTCTATGCAATTTTCATAATCATAGTATGAAATATATAAATATTATGATCATAATAGGAAAAATATCAACAGGAAAAATTAAAATTTTCAAAGAAAATGAAACAAGACATGCGTGGTAAATAACAAATAAATATTATATAAGCATATTATTTATGAAAACCTTACTGAGAAACATTTCTATAAAAAGAAAAATAAATATGCAAAATTATATATTTATTATTATTTCAACTATGTAAAAAGATAAGAAAGAAATACTTAGTTGTACCTTATAAAATTGGTTTTGACAAGTAGAAGAATTGTTTTACCTGATTCAACCTAATGTTAACACAGGAATATCTATTGGGAAATGATAACAGTAATATTGTGAGAATTTTTTTAATTTCTAAGTTTTATAAAAAACATTCAACTTTTATAAGTACAATTTTTAATAGAAAATAACTTGGGCATATCAAAAGATACTATTCTACTTTGGGCAAAATATAAAAAGCCCAATAAATTAGATTTCCATTTTTGGCAGTGTTACAAACTTGATACCCTAAAAATCTTTGTACTGCAAAACAATCCAAGATACTATTTAAAGGGTTTAGAAAAACTCTTTAATGCATGGCTGAATTGGAAATACAGTAGGGAAATTCCCAGAAGTCAAACATAAAGCAAAAGTATAAGTCCTGGGAGAGAAGTCTGTGACTGCTCTCAGGGTATTCATGAATTCTTGGAGATCCAGAGATTAGGTTTTAATGGCCTAATAGGCTGCAGAGAACAAATCTTAGTGTTCATATAATGTAGGGAGTCAGATCAAAGATCTCTATATGAAGCCAAGACGTTACCCACCCCAAACAGCCACCACTTCAGTGAATGACAAACTATTGGGAAATCCTACTTTACAAAAGAAACTTGCCTATTTTATCTTCAGCTTTAAGTGGAGGGAAGATCGAGGTTGTTAGGACAAAAAATGTTTTAAAGGTAGCTGGGAAAAGGAAGTATAAATCCTCTCCAGTTAAAAGGCACTTCAACCTCAGACTTCCAAGAAATCCTTCAGGTAGAATTACATTTAGTAATGGACTAAACAGCAAAACACCACAGACCAAAGGTGAGAACAAGATCCATGTCTGAGAATTAGCATTGTTGATCTAAAGTTGATCTAACATAGAGTTAGATATCCAATGTAGAGTAGAAAATGAACACTTTGTTTTTTCTAAGTTTAAAAGAAAAATAAAGGGCTATAGGATGTATATGAGTAAGATTCAGAGACTCTCAGTAATGTTAAGGCATGTTTGAAAAGGAAATTATAGAACTGAAAAATAATATTGAAATTAAAAAAACTCAATTTTAAAAGCAGATTAGGCACAGAGCAAGAGAATTGGAAGATAAATTTAAAGAAGTAGTCAGAAGGTACAATGGTCGAAGATATGTAACTATGAGAAAAGAGAGCAGAAATCGTAGAGCGTAAAGTGAGAAGGTCCAAAGTGCAAGTCATCAGAATTATAGGAAGAAAAGCTGCAAAAAGGAAAAGATAGGTAATATTCTAAAAGATAATAGTGATAAGCTCCTCAAACCTGATGAAAAGATTCAGATCCTAAGTTTTATGAATCACACTAAATTCCAAAAACATACATGCCTAAGTTCATTGTAGGCAAGCTGCAGAATAACAAGGATTAAAAAAAAAATTCTAAAGAACAGAAAAAGACATATTAGTAATAAACAAATAATAATTAGAAGATAAAAAGAAAAAAATAGAATACAGTTTGACACTACTTTCAAAATCTGAGAGAAAAGTAAACCTGAAATTATATAAAGATGTAAGAACTGAAAATAAAAGGCTGGAAAAAAGGAATACTATGAAGGTAATTATGAAGAGCAGATTAATATGAGTATGGTAATATCAGTCAAAATATGGTTTTATGACAATAATCACTACTAAAAGCAAAACAAAAAATCATGACATAGTGATAAAAGGTTGAATGTCTTTGGAAATACTATCCACTTGAAACATTCACATATATAATAACATCAAAATGTGTAATATCGATACTAAAAAACTATGAGAATAAAATGAAAATCCACCATTATTATAATCAATATTAAAATAATGCTCAGCAATTGATAAATTAAATAGAAAGATTAATTAGTTTAGGATATAGAATGTTTGCCTGTCATAATCAACCAACTTGATATATTTATCCTTTTATCAAACATTTGGATAAAACTTATTCTTTTCAAGCATCCATGGAACATATATTAAAATTTACTAATTACCTGAGTGTATTATAGCATTCTTATCATGTTTAATATGTTTTCTAATAATAATGCAAGGAAGTTCAAAATATATTATAAAAATATTACTGAAGAACAATCATGCATTTGAAAATTTAAAATTAATTCATGGGTCAAATAAAAATCAAAATTAAGTTTGAAAAATATTTAGAATTGAATGAAAAAGAAAAAGTTACATACCAGATTACTGGAATGCAGATAAATCAATACTTAGATACATTAGAAAAGAGTGACTGAAGATTAATAAGCTAACCCTGTAGTTTAAAAATTAAAATAAAAAATAGAAGTAGAATAAATCTGAAGAAAGTAGAAAGAAAGAGTAAACATAAAAGCACAGATTCATGAAGCTAATTAAATACAAAACAGCAGCAATAAAACCAAAGTTTTTTTATAAAGCGACAAATAAAACTGTCCAATATCTGGTAAGATAGAGTTTTAAAAAATGAGATAGAAGGCAAAAATGTTATTAGTAATAAAAGGGAACATATCTTTAGATACAGAAGAAATTTAAAATATGAAAAATAATATATATAATTTATGCTAATAAATTGAAAACTTGGATGAAATGTACAAATCTCTTGAAAAAATGTAACTTCTCTAAACAAATTCAAGAGGGTAAAAAAACTTGAACAGTCCCATTGTCATAAAATAAATTGAATCAGTGGTTTAAAATCTCACAAAGAGAATTCTAGGGTTGGATGATTTTATAAGGAAATTCTTCCAAATATTTTCAAATATTTAAATAACAGATAATTCCACAAATTTTTCCAGTAAATAGGAAAAGAGAGAACACTCCTCAATTTATTTTATGAGGCTATTAAACCTTATTATCAAAACCAGACGATGGTATGAAGAAGGGTGAAAATAGGTCAATCTCACTTATACTAATGAAAAAAATCTAAAGGAAACAATTAGGGAATTAAATAAAATTAAATACACTTTTTTACTGTGCTGAATTTCTTAGTTATGTAGTTTATTTAATATTAGAAAGTCATCATATTAACAGACTAAAGTGGAAAATCATATAAGCATCTTAGGTGCAAAATAAAAGCAATAATTAATACCTAAATCTATTTATGTTAAATATATCTTAGTAAACTGGGAATAAAACACATTTGATATGAATAATGATACCTACTAAAGAATTACAGAAGATTTTCATTTAAATTATGAAATATCTAAGTATTCCTTTTAAAATTAGAAATAAGGCATTGATGATATTGCCATTTCTATTCCACAGTTTGCTGACAATCCCAACCAACACAGTAAAAGAAGAAAAATAAATCAAGGTATACAGTTTGGAAAGGAAGAAACAAAACTGTCTTTACTGCAGATGATAGGATTATTAACACAGAATAAACAGACAATTTCCTTTGAATTAATAAGAGAGTTTTGTAAGAGTGCTCTTCAGCATGTAAGAGTCAGTTGCAAATTTGTAATCATCAACAAGTAGTTAGAAAATGTGTATATTTGAAAGACAGTTTTTACAACGGAAACAATAATATAATTCTAGCAATAATATAGGGAGAGATATGTACAAACTTTAAAGCAGAAATTATGGTAACCTATTGAACGATAATAATAAGACCTAGGTAAAAATACTTCATTTTTTTGTAGGATCAAAAACTTAATATCACAAAGGTATCAACTCTCCTCCAATTTGTCTCTAGATTCAGTGTAATTCCAATGAAAACTTCAGAAGGATTTTTTTTTAAAGAGAGAGGGACAGTGAGAGAGATAGACAAAGAGAGAAACAACTTTTTATTTAGTTTTTCACATGGCCTTAGTTGCTCCAACACTCAGTTGTGTATGTGGTGCTGAGGTTTAAACCTGGGTCCTCATGCTTGCCAGGCAAGCGCCGAAACTGCTGAGCCACTGCTCCAGCCCAAGAAGGATTTTTTATGGATCTTGACAAGTGAATTCTAGAGATATGAACAGAAGAGCAAAGGACCCTCTGAATAGCAGAGACAGTCCTGAAGAACTAGGTAAGACTTAGCGTAGTTCATATGGGGGTTTATTACAGACCCAACAGTGTGTTTTGGCAAACTCAGAGAATTATATTGGTGGAAGAGAAGTAGATTTGGGTCTGTTTGGAACCTTAAATATTTTATAGTGTTGGCATTGCAGATTGGTACTGGGATAACTGGTTATCTATAGGAGTTATATTACTGGATCCCTACCTCACACCATATGTGCAACTCAATTCCAGTTGGATGAAGAAAAAATGAAGTTTACTTTCAGGAGAAAGTACAGACTAAGTATCACCTTGTAATTTTTGGAGAGGGAAGATGTTTTTGTTATGAAAAAACATAAAACATGAAAGAAATCATTGCTAAATTTAATCACATTAAAATTAAAAATTTCTACTCCTTAAAATATCTAATAAAGAGATAGAAAAAAGAAATCATGGTGTAGGGGAAGTATTTGCAACAGAACACGTAAAATTGTGAAGATTTAATATCTATAATAAGAACTCTAGGGAATTAATGAGAAAATGGGCAAGTCATTAATAGGAATTTTGCAGAAAGGAAATATGAATGCTAATCAACAAGTGAACACATATTTGATCTCAAGTGTTGCAGAAAATGCCACATAAACTGGTATGAGGGACTATTTCACATCCACCAGACCAGCAAATATTTAAGGTATAGTTTGTCAGCAACTGAACTGCCCACAGTACAGGGATTGGTTTATAAGGGGCAAAGCTGAAGGCCAGGAGATCACTAGGAGAGTGCTCAGTCACCCCTATTCACTCAGGGAGCTTTTAGTTATCCAACAAATGCCCCAGTGCCCCTTGACCATGCCGTACGGAGAAGTATCATATTGCTTGGAACATCTTTTACTTTTCCCTTTCCCTCCCTACCCAGTGCCTCTGTGTCCTTCAGGTGGACACTCTATTATTTACTTTCATTTTCAGAGTGCCTAGTCTCCAAACTTTCCATAATTTACTCTAAGGCACTTTCCATTAATGTCCAACCCAGTGTCTTTTGTTCAGGGGATCACGCATATTTTTCCAAGTTTTGCTTTGGTGAAGTTTAATGCTTTATTTTTTCCATTTCTGGGACTCTCCTCAGATTTAATGGGAAAAATGAACCAGCAAATTCAAAGACCCATTTGGCTGCCATGCAACCCTGTTGATTTGTCATCAATAGGTAAACAGAAACTCTGTTTCTTTTAAAGCTATGCTTGAGGTCTCTCTTTTTTAAACAATCCTCAGACAGAAATTTCCCTGTATGTTTCTGAATATCCTCTTTGGAGTTGCTTACTTCAATTTCTCTAATATGAGTAACTCTAGTCCCAGCATGCAAGCAAGTGGGGGCCCCAAACACCTACAGTATCCTTTCTTCCCATCCCTTGATCCCCTTTCTGCTCCCCATACCTGCTGTTCCCTAAGCTAACATCTTTTACACTGCAACCTTATTTGAGAAACTCTCTGTGTGAAACCAGTGGGTGCAGAAATAGCAGGTGACTCCATTTCAGCAGTTTTGGTGGCCACAGAAGAATTATTGCTTCCTTCGCTCTGTGGCTCTGGTAAGTGCCCAAGAGGTGTAGTCAAAAAATCAACACATTAGTAATCCAGCAGGACTGACTCCAGCTGTTTAACATGGCCCAGCTCAAATGTCACATCCTCGGTGATGCCTTCCCTGACCCCCTGTCTCTCCCCATCACGGTTTGTTTCACCCTGCCTTTGTGCTCCCATAGTCCTTTGCTCAAGCAGCTGGTATAGCATTGATCATTCATTGTCATTTAAACTTTTTGGAAATTGTATGTGAGTGTGGTAGAGGAGCAAGCGAGTAGACTTTCAAGAAAGACAGATTTGGATGCCCTTCCTACTCTGCTATGCTCAGGTTTCATATGTGGGGTGAGAAATACCCTCTCTGGACCTCAGTTTTCTTATCTGTGAAAGATTGTGAGATTACCTAAATAAGAGAAGATAAGGCATGTCCCACATAGCCTGGCCTCCAATAAATACTTAACCAATGTTGGTTTCCTTTCTTTTCCCTTTCTGATTGTATGTGGGCCTTTCTATCCCACCAGACCAGGAAGTGCTCTAGGGAGACGTCTTGACTTACTAATCTTTCTAGTCCCCAGTCCTAGCACAGTGCCCAATACAGGTGTTTCATACAAGTGGTTGGATGCTGGATGAAAGTAATGCCATGGGAACCCTGGAAAACTTGGCCCAACTTCTTGGCAATACATGCAGTCTCTGTTTTGGTTTGCTCTATTCTTTTATACAAGCCTTTGATTTAAGCAGGATGTTGCAAGAAGGAATAACTTAACTCCACAACATCTTCAAACTCCATGCAGGCAAATTCAGACTCCTGTTAAGATTATTACTCTTTGGAAAGCTATAAATCAGACAGCCAAATTTGCTCATTGAAAAAAATTTTGAGCTAGAACTCAGAGCCATTGGAGCCATTTAGGGGAGGTTTGCATTATAATCGAGGTACCGCTTAGGGAATGTCCCTGCACTACCAATATAGGCTCATGATCAAGGCTTCTTGGCCTTCTGTGAAAAAGCACATGCCTTTGGCTGAAGAGAAAAAGGTAACTTGGCAGTATTGTGGTGCTTTAAAGTTTTTTCAGTATATGAATTAATTCCATGTCACCACCCTCAGCTTCAAGCTAATATTTTATGTAAATTATCCCCTGGTGTACTTATTGCACATGGTATGACCAAGATAAATTGATGGAAATCCCCCCGGTAAGACATCAGTCATGTAGATATGCTATGTTGATGACTTGTGAACACTTTGCACTTTTTGGACATATTTTTCTTTGACTATCTTCTCTAGGTCCTTCCAGTCCTGATTTGAATCTATATAAAAATCTGGCATTTCACATCTTCCCAGTGAAGTGAGCACTCATTGGAGACAGGCTCCTTTCTGGGTATTGAGAATGTGGTGGGTGGGAAGCAAGATGGATAATGTTGCTGCTTTTGGGGAGCTTACATTTTAGGGTGCTTGTGTATGTTTCTTTTACTTACACCTATTTTTGGTGTTTTAGCTTTCATTTTTTCACCTCCAGTTTGTCTGTCTGAATTCCATTGATTACATTTGCTATTGAAGGTTCTTGACTTCTTTTCATGAGAGTGTCTATTCATCATTTACAGCTATGATGTGGTCATAAATTTTGAGATCTAGATAGACCAGGTGGTCCAGCAATGAGTCATGGAAAGTACTGATTTGTTTATTCATATGGCAAAGCTTGGCCATATGAATAAGCCAAAGTGGGTGGAGCCCTGCACTGATACCCAGTTCATCTCTCATTTTCTGACACACTGTCTCCCTGATTTCCATCTCATACTTACTGTTTATTCACAGAATAGAAATAATCTCACAGATTTCCTAATCATCATCATCGTCATCTCATAGATTTCCTTTACTCAGAAAACCCTATGTGTTCCACTTTCATGCTAGGCAATTGAGGAAGCAAAAGATCATAGTCTTCCTTATTTGAGTGTATTCCTCTTACTTTATTCTGAATATCTTTATATTCTGACAGAATATGCTGGTTCCTCATATAGTCCTACAAAATTTCTCAGTTTTTAAAATTTCAGCCATTCTTAAAACTCCAAATTTCACTTTTATTCTTAATGCAGGATATACTATATCTGCATATATATTATAATTTTTGAGAGACAGGCAGTGGTTTTCCTAATGCTGTTTTATATAGTAAATATGTTTATATAAGTAAGAACTTTTCAGTTGGATTTTCTTACAGATTGAGTCCAATTTTTATTTCAGGTGGTCACTTTTCATATTGTCCAGCTAATACAACTGAAATTCATTCATACACCAAGTGACATGTTGGGATGTAGCAACATACTGGATTCCCCCAGAGATTGGCAAAGGGTCTCCTAAAAATATCGATGTGAAGACTCACCCCAAACAAATTAACTCAAAATATCCTGGCCTGGTGCCTAGACACTGGCATGGCTAAAGAAGTTTTCATAGGATTCTAATGTGCAGCTAAGATGAAGAACCCCTGATCCATAGGATAAGGGTTATTTTCTTTTATAATTTTTCTCTTTCACATGTTTTGTGATTTTTTTATAGTAGCTCTTTTCAGAAAATTATTATTATTATTTTTTTTTTTTAAAGAGAGAAGGACAGTGAGAGAGAGAGACAGAGAGAATCAATTTTTATTGAGTTTTTCACATGGCTTTCATTGCTCCGACACTTTGCTGTGCACATGGGTTGCTGGGGTTTGAACCCGTGTACTTGCGCATGCCAGGCAAGCGCTGTAACCACCGAGCCACCACTCCAGCCCCTCTTTTCAGAAAATTAAAAGGCACAGTTATGTGTTTTTTACCAGAGGTGACATAATTTTTAAATGTTCATAAATTGTATTCAACCCTAAATATCTGTACTATTAGATTGATCCATGTCTGCTATAGTGGATCCGGAATGTCCCCCAAAGTCCCATGTGTTAAAGATTGAGTCCTGAGCCTGTGACACCATTGAAAAGGTGGTAGATAATTTCTTAGGTGCATCCTTCTTTTATAAGTGAAGTTCCTTTCTTTCATTGTTATGATTTCTCTAAAAAAGTTACTATTTCTCTGTTGCTCTGAGTGTCACTACAAGTCCTAAATGTAGGTGATATGAAATACTGCAAATAGATGCTTGGGCACATCCTACTGTCCTGGTATAACAGTATTGAAGTAGATACCACCTTTCATCTTTTCTGTGCTGTTTTCTCCTTTACTTGGACTTTCTCCATCAGCTTTTGGTTTCACAGTTTATCTTTCTCCTGCCTTTGGTCTGTTGCTCTATCAATGATTGCTTCCTTAGTGAAATTGGTGGGCTGGCTGCCACTGACTCCCAGCTGCACAAACTACTTCATTCCTGAAGCCTGGCATCTCTATGCACTTACACATTGTTTTTCCTGCTCACCTCCCTGAGAGCTGCCAATATACCAGTTTTCTCAGATTCCTTCTGCTTTTTCTCACTAGCATATGGTATGGTCTGAAGCTGAGTTTAATTTCACTGAGAAAAGAGGCATTCTGATGTAAGCTGAATATGGAAACTAACAGAATAGAAATCCATGGTCATTTATTCAATAACAATTTCTTGAGTACTTGATCTATGCCAGACACTTTCCTAGTATACACTGAAGTTATAAATATGAATAAAATATTAACTTTAACCTCAAGGAAATTTCAAACTAATATATACCAATAATTGAAGTATACTAGAAAATACACTTTAGCTATTAGAAAAGGTAGAATAATTCAGTGCTAAAGAAGACAGGTCTTGAAATCAAGCCTAGTCTTGAATTTGGACTTCACTACACATGGGCAACATGGCCTGGGCAAGTTCCTTAGTGCTTCTATACCTTTTTTTTTTGTTGTCTATCAAATGATTATAAATGATAGTTTTTTATGACATAAGATTGTCATGAGGATTAACAAAATTAGTGGAGGTTACCTGCTTAGAAATGGTACTGCTATGAACAGGTTGCTTTGGGAATACCATAGGGTAGTCAAGAAACAGTTATTGGGAGAAACAACACTTAGGTTGATTTTCGAGGGACAGGGAGGCAATAGCTAAATAAAATGAATAAAGGGGAACTCCAGGCAGAGGGAACAGCACATGCAAAGATGGAGGTGTGAAATTATATGACAAAGGCAGCAATGCCAAGTAATTCATTGAATATGTCTGAATCACAGAAATCCATGACAGGAAGAATGGTGACTGATGGAGAGAAAAGATTATAACTTATTTCAACAAAACAAATCATGTGATAAACATCTGTGTCACTCATTTACAAAAGTACCATGATATATCGGATAGGAGCGATCTCAAACTTTTAGATGTCTAAGCCTCCCACTGAAATATAGGGCAGAAATAACCACAGAATGGAAGAAAAAAGAGTCATCAGAAATGATGATATCCTTATACTCAATAAAAACATCATATAAATGACACTAGTATCTAGTTCAAAAGGTCACAAACTTGCAACCTGTAGGCTTCCTACAGAACTATGACCAGCAAAGCCCACACTGACATCCATAACTACATTAAGTTCTTAACTAGTCCTTCTTCCTCTTTCTTGTTGTCAGACACATGAGTATATAGCTTAAGATCTTAACGAAAGAGCAAAGCAACTGGGTGCTATGACACCTGACTCAAGCAGCTGTGTGTGAATGAACTGCAGAAAGAAAAGCAATACTCCTGTCCAAGCAATCTAGACATGGCTGTGCTGTGTCCTGTAGACACCCAGGGTTGAATTTGTGCAGTCATTGCCAGAAAAGCACACCACACCCACATGTCAAAACAAACATGATATCCAGGGGAGGAAAATCAAGGTTTCAGTTGTTTCTTTTCTTCCCCCTCCAAATCCCAAGAATCCAGTGAGTTTTAATAACACTTCTAAAATGTCAGAGGAAAAAAACTCTTACTTTTGGAAAGGTTGGAACAACCAAGGGCTCTTTTGCGGGGTCTAGTTTCACTCTGGGTCCCTAGGGGATGGTAAGGGTGCAGGTGTGCCTTGCTTTAAGAAAATTCAATGAAAATATCAAGCATAGAATAGAGACTTCAGGAGGTAATTATTCATATTATAACATGGGTTTTAAGTTTTATCTGAATTATAAGTTTGCTTTAAAACACCAGTTAAGCCAGGAATAGTAGTAGTACATGACTGTGACCCCAGAGACTTGGGAGGCTAATGCAGGAGGATAACAAGTTGGAGGCCAGCCTGGGAAACTTAGTGAGACAGACTCAGAAAAACAAAAATTAAAGGCTGGGGATGTAACCCAGTGGTAGAGCACCCCTAGGTTCAAACCCCCGTACTGCAGGGAAAATATAAAAATAAAAAACAGCAGTCCCTTTCTGGTGAATCAGTGACCATTTTCAAATTGTTAATTTGGTAGAGCTAGGAAGAGAGTGTTGAAACTTTAGTGTTTTAAGGACTAAGTAAGTATTTTCATTTGTGGAAGATACATCAGAAATAAAGGCTAAGCATTTACGAAATGTTAGGAATCATTGAGAAAAGAAATATTATTTATTAAGTATATGGCCTTTCCATATGTGATAGCTATAAAACTACTAAACTATAAATCCAGTTTTGCTGCATTCTTCCTTTTTCTATGCCTCTTAATCAGTTCAACGTCTCTCTTCATCTTCTCTGTAAGAAAACATCTGAATTTATGATTTGTGGCCAGGTTCTATGATTTATAAGTCCAGATTCAGTAAAGTGGATAGAAAGTCAGGAATGAATGGTTGAGAGAAAAGCAGGGGGAAGGAATAAGAAAATAAAATAATATTGAGAACAGGTTGGCAAAAGTGTAGATCATGAAGGACTTGGATGAGGACTTTAGAGGAATTTTGAGAAGTGGTTAAGTTATGAATTGAATTTTTCTTTATGTTCTTTAAGTGGTAGAGAAAGAATCACTGGAACACAAAACCTACCAAATTATACTATGTGCATGTATGAATAGCCACAATGAATATATATAAAACAATATAACAGTGATGATAATAGAAGAGAAATCAGTGGAGTAGAGCAAGCAGATCAGTGGGAGAGGAAAGGAGGTAAAGGGAGGGTACTAGGGAGTGAGATTCATCAAATTTTGTGCATGTACAAATATGGCATAATGAATCCCACTAGCATGTGTAATTATAATGTCTCAAAAATAATTAAATAGAATTAATTGATTTTGAATCTTAGACTTGGCTCCTTTAGGTGTAAAAATATATTGATACTGCAATGGATGTTCTGAGATTTATTTGGTCTCATCTAATCCTTCAACAGCTGGTTGAAGTGGACATTTTATTTTCATTATATAGATGAGAAGACTGAGTTGTACATACATTCAGAGACATGCCTAAATCACACAACTAATGTATGGCCAAGTCTGGGTTTAAAAATAGGCCTTTTGGATTACAAAGAAGTTATAAAAAACATAGGATTACATTGTGTATGTGTGTGTGTGTGTGTGTGTGTGTGTGTGTGTGTGTTTTAACCAAATATGAGTCTTTGGCTTTCAATAAAGAATTTTAAACCAATTACAGTGATTGTTAAAAGTGCTGTATTTATTCTTCTATAAATCTCCCTATGCTATTTTTATGTATTCATGTCAACTACTCTTCCTTATTTTCTGGATTTTTTTCTTTTCCATGTGGAAAAAGCTTTTTCAATGATTTTATTATTTCTAACAATTTAGGAAATATTGATCCTGTTTTAATTTGGCTGGTAGTCAACCTTGAGTTATTCAAATGTTTTTTCTGGTAAACAAAGTCAAGTATGTATGTGTTTCAATTTTTTTCTATGTAAAATGTTTTCAAAAGTTTCCTCCTATCCCCATTCCACATGCAACTTTATTAATATGTAAGTTTTGTCTATAGTCTCTTTTAATAATGTTTTGAACATATTTACACTCAGATTTTATCAATTGTAGTGCTCAGTTCAGCAACACAAATATAGCACTATTTTCTCTATATTCTGACAATAGGTTGCTTGATCAAATAACCTGTCCTGTCTCTCAATATTATAATTTTAGGTACCCAAAGAAGTTTTTAAGTGGAAGGGTGTACAGGTGAGAAAGAAAATGTAATAGATTGAAATACACACTTTTAATAAGAAGAAGCTGATAGATCAATAATCAAAAAACACCTAAAATATAAGTAGATGCTGGAGGCAGGATGTGTGAGGTAGAAGCTTCTGTTTACACTACATATTTTTAAATACATTATTATTTTTTTTTTTACAAATTATTGATTTGGTTTTTAAAGTAGTTCTATGAATACAAATAATAAATTAACAAATAAAAGGTGGCATGTATTTAAATTCCTGGTCTAAAAATAAACATTGAATAAATGTGGAAGAATATAGGACACATCCAGGCCCGTTTCCCTCTCCTCTCAATGAAGTATAAGATCCTCCTGGGATGAAGGAGAGATGGAGAACACAAGGATAATTAGAATCCAGTGAACATCCTTTACTACATGCGCTGCGACCTGCCCACTCCTACCTGGTCATGGCCGTAGAAATCATATGCTGATTTGGGGATCTGAATATGGAGGAGTCCTATGTTCTACTTCTTGTGGAACTTGGGAGGCAGCAAGTCCCCAGAGTTCCTGTGTCACTGTGATTCAGGTAAATAGCCAATATCAAGTATCAAGGCAGGCAGACTTAAGGTAAACCTCTAGATCCTCCACATGCCTTGGTAAGGTGCAGAGTGGCAAATTCTTTACATGTGACAGGCCTTGTCCAGAACAAAAAACAGGTTGGAAGACTGGTAGGGTGGAGATGGCACAGCAGCTGTGGGGTGATCCATAAGAACCAGGGGCAGTAAATGGCAAAAAGGTCATCTCAGGGGTGGCCAGCAGACAGGGGATGATGACTAAAGACTGGATTGAACCATATTCATTTCCGCAGATGGCCTGTGTCGAGCAAGTCATTACCTCTGATGAGGTGTTGCCATGTAAAGCCCATGGATGCTCCTCTCCACCACCTTCTCAGAGAGCTTTAGGATGAAATACTTACCTGAAGTTCTCAGGATTCTTGGTTACAAACAAAGAATGCAACTCTGATTAACATCAGCAGAAAAGGAATTTATGGGAAGGATACCAAAGAGTCCTCAGAATCAATGGGCTCAGAAAAGGGTGGGACCGTCTTCAGCTAAAACCACAGCACAGGAAGTGCCTGGTTAGATGCCAATGCCATGACTGTTGGCATCACCACAGTCAGAAATAGACGCAGGACATCACTCAGTCAACTCCCGCCATTCCCAGAATAGTGCTTTGGATGCTGCTGTTGCCGTTGCTGCCAGAGTCAGTTCTCCAGGGCGCCTCACTTCCACCTCACTGCTGCCTCGAGGTCCTGGGTAAGATAATCCTCTTGCCCATCTTCAGCATGAGCCCACTCTCCAGCTCCTTGGGCATAGGGAGTGGGTCAGTCTTTGGCTTCAGCACTGCTGAGATGGGTCCTTCTCCCATTGATTGTGACATTCTTGCACCCCTACCACACTCCACGAAAGAAGGCTCTCACTTAGACAAAAAGGACAGTGTCAGCATCCTTGACTGAGAATACCTTGAAGTAACCTTATTTGCCTGGCATTGACTAGTATCAACTTCTGCCACTTAAAGGAGTGGGAGTTTAAGGTACACTCTAAATTCAGTCAACAGAAAAAGATAACCTTGGATTTTCACACATTCAAGCTTAAGAAATCCTTGTCTGTTTCATTCTGTAGAATAAACACCACCTTACCCTTGCACAAGAATGCCCAGTTTAACCCTCCCAGCCACACTGGCCTGCAGTATCACTCCATTTTCAAGCCAGGAAGCTGAAGGTCAAGGAAGTTAAGTGGCTTTCATATTAGTAACTGGCAAAGCAAAGATTATATCTTGGTGCTTTTGTTCCTGAGCCCCTAACCCTATCCACTGTGATTTATTCTCATGATATAAGGGCCAGTGATTACTAAATTAACCTATTTCAATTTCTGAAAATCTGTCCATAACATGGTGCTATTTTCCTGTTCTATTATGTCTTAAAGGGGAGTTTCTGCACATGTCCGTGTGCCTCCTCTAAATGCTACACTGATTTTTTTAAAAGAGAGAGAGACAGTGAGTGAGGACAGAGAGAGAGAGAGACTGAAAGAATCAATTTTATTTAGTTTTTCATGTGGCTTTCATTGCTCCAAAGCTTCGTTGGCTACACTGATATTTAATAAACCCAGCAGAATTCTTTCTCCTTAGGTAGCAGTTCAAAGCCACCAGAAGCAGAATTAGAAACATAGAATGAGGTGTTTTTAACCTAGCCACAACATTCTAGTCTATTAGGTGCCCAAGCTCCTTCCTTCCTCTTGTTCTGTCTGGGTATCAATAGGAAAGGAAAAGAAGAAAAAAGTACCATCCATTGCCTGCTACACTTCACCCTGACTGCACTTGGAGACATCTTGGCCTCCCAGGCCCTTTACCTCCTTTTAGCTGAACACCACATTCAGGAGACAGGAAATGTTTAAAACCAGAAATTTAAGAGAAGTTAAGAAGCATATCTGTTTTCCATTATGGAGATTAAATTCTCTGTTGGGGTTGTTATAGGACTAGATGAAGGGGCTGCTTGGGGATGACGGGTGCCTTTCCCGACTGGGTGGCACTAACCCCCTTCCAGCTGCCCCTCTGAAGCAGGTGGTCTGTCTTTCCAAACCTGCCTTTCCCTGGTAGAATCTGATGCCCTACTTTAAGTAGTGACACAATAGGGTAATGAGTGAGTCCTTGTTTTAAGACATTTGAAAATATGAAGGTAACATCGTGCCAATGTATTTCATAGCTGTTCATTGAGGCTGATCCTATGCTAAATTGCAAATTAATTATATTTTATGGTTAAAAATAGCATCTTATATTGGTTTCCTACATAATATGTTCATCTCTTAGTCCTGTCAACCCAACCCTCGTATAGTTCTTCAGGTGGGGTCACCATGTACTAAGCATTTGATAAATACAAGAATAAAACCTCTCTGGAGACATAAGCAGATACAAATCCATACAGTAGACTATAACAGGGCAATGAAGAAAGAAGATGAGGGGTTGGAGCAGTGGCTCAGTGGTTGCGGTGCTTGCCCAGCAGGCGTGAGTACGCAAGTTCAAACCCTAGCACCACGTGCACCATGTACACAATGAAGTCTTGGAACAACAAAAGCCATGTGAAAAACTAAATAAAGCTGATTCTCTCTTTATTTCTCTCCCTTTCTCTCTCTCTTCCTCTTTCTTTAAAAAAAAAAAAGAATGCAGATGAAAAATCAATAATTGACAACTAGTTGGAGCTATTAATTCTCTTCTGAGCCTGCCTGCCTTTCCTTCCTCTCAATTTTCATAATGGTAATTTTCAAACAAACACAAAAGTTAAGGGAATTTTCCTGTACACTCCGAATGTATTTATCACTTATCCATAATAAATGGCCGTATTTCCACCTCATCATTCTCAACTTCCCTTTCCTCACACTTTCTTTTGGGGTTATTTTAAATTAAAACCCAAACATTGCATAATTCCACCCACATAATTTTAGTATCTATCACAAACAGTTTACAAAAATTATTAAAAATGAGTCTTGGACTTTTCTTACTCACTATATACATCAAAGCCTTTCTTACTTTCCTACCATTTTCTAAAAGGATTCATGAGTTTGTTAATTCTCATTTTTATTTCTAATGTTAACATTTGAAAATTTACAATGGTCTAAGAGATTATTCCTAATGTGTGATTTAACACTCATAAACATATTGCTCAGAAGAAAGTAACCTTTGTTTTTTTTTTATGAAATCAGTGAATGATATTGCTTTCTTTTCTTAATATGAGCTTGCAATCAGTGCCAACTTATTTCTTTGCGTTTGAGGAAAAAAATTCCTTTCAGCTTCATTTGGGGAATCCAGTAGTTTGCTGATAGAAATGGGATTTTAAAATGATATATTTATTAGAAACTAAAATCTGACACATTATTTTGAATGTCAATGGAAACCTTAGAGTTCTTAGAAAACCAAAGCAGTCCTATGCAAATTTAAAGGCTGTATTGACAGGGTTAGGTATGTGAAAAGACAAAATTTCAACAAATTTAGTTTAAAGATCTAATTTGCCTTTACTTGTGAGTCTAGAATTGGGCAACACCTCATTCTATAAAGTAGAATGAGCTGAATGGAGAAGTTTAACTTTATAGACCTAAAAATGATGGGAGAATATAGAAATAGAGAATAAAAAGCAGATTAGTAGTTTCAGAGGTAATTTTCCTATAAAAGTTAGAGCAGAGGGGACACCCTTATCCTGCTGGACCTATTTGGGAATTTAGCTATTATCTCTTTCCCTCCTGATTCTTCAAAGGTCAGATAAACAGTTTAGTTTTGGGTTGGTGGAATGGAAGGAACTTCAGCATGAGAAACTACATTTTGGTTTGGTCAGTTGGGGACAGTGCACAAGCTCAGTCCAATCCATTGTTTCCAGTGAATTTTATCAATTAGGTATGATTATTTGATCAAAAGAGATGGCAACATTGATTTCAGTATTTTCAGTTAAGAATCAACTCAGAATCCATTTGACCTAGTTTTGACTAGGTCAATAGATAGCACCCTAAAGAAAGCTATTTATTCCAAAATTTGTTTCTATGTAAGGCCTTCACATATTTCAAAGTTTATGTTCTGTTTTCTCCAGTACTTGAATTGACTAAGAAGAGGTTTGGGATGTTGTTGGTGCCTGGTGTTTCCATTGTTTCTCTTTTCTTCTTTTTCTGGGCAGATCCAGGTAGGACCAAGAGAGGGGCAACAGGAATGCCTGCTTATGGACAGTATTCTCTAGTTTTTTAAATAAATGAATGAATAGCAAGTATTGCACAAATTCAAGAAGACTGGATTTTTCTGCAGTGGGGTTTGGCCTCACTGAGACAGCAGGTGATTTCCAGTAACCAAGAGCAGAACAGCCACTTTCCCTTGCCTTCCTTGGAGCCCAGCAGTGACTATTGCCGTGACTTCAGTACTGTTGGCATTCACTGTGAAGGGAGGACGTGCAGATTCAGAAATCTTGTGAAATAAATTCAAGAAAATTTACAGGATGCCTGCAGGGCAGGGGGTACCAAAAAGACCAAATGGGAGTTTATATAGTGACTCTACCAGCAAAAACTTCCCCTGGTGGCTGGCTGTGAAGTCCAGAATTTGGCTCCTAATGTCATCAGGAGTGACACATGTTATTGATGGCACTGCTTCCTGGAATCTGCTTGAATCTTGCAAATTTCTCTCTTTATTTCTCTGTCTGTCTGTCATGTTCCCCAACACCTTTCTTCCCTCCCTCTCTGTCACAAGCTCTCCATCTTTTCCTGATGGTGGTGCACAGGTGCAGTTGGGAAGGCAATTCCACCTAGGGTCTGCCATGGAGGAGGGGTAGCTCCTCCTGTGACAGGCACATTCGTGAACTTGGGGTCGTACTCCAAGAACATCTAAAGATGATTCAGCATCAGCATGAGGTACTTTGAGTTTTTTGGCATTTTCTGAGCTACCGGGGAGGGGGACAAAAAGGTGGAAATGAATCACCTCATGTAAATAAAACTTCAATAGTACTTTTCTGGAAAAAAACAGACACAGCCCATCATAGAAACGACAGTCTCTGGGCCAAAAGGGAAGTGAGTAGGGAGCAGTTTGAACAAGCACCAGGTCACCTCCTAGAGTAGTCAGGTCTTGCCCCTGGGGGGTAAAAAAAGGATTATTCAGGAAAGAAAAGTGAGGAAGATAAATATGTGGATAAATAATATGATGAGAATCATGATTAATAATTGTCGGAGGAAATGGTAGAGCACCTAGGGAGGGAAGTGTAGGAATTCCTTCCTCTTAGAGCCTTAAGAGAAGGTTCTGGAGTTATTGCTGTTGTCGTTAATGGTTATTACTGTTGTTTGCAGAGAAATTTTGCAGTGGTGAGTGGTTAGGATTTGCTTCTCATCCTGATAGAGCTGGAGTGGAGTTTTGATTTGTTCAAACTGTCTCTTTACTCGAGCTATATTTTAAGACCAAAATTTCAAGTGTTCCCTTCACATCTTCGAACTTCACAAGACAGCAAAGGCCTAATTGTGATTTTCTCTGCTCTTACCAAATATACCCTCACCAATGGAAAAGATGCCCTCTCAGCTAATTCTGTATTAGTTATACTAGGAGCACTCAGCCCAGTCCCTAACCCAATAGGTTTCATTTCACTCCTAGTCTTCGAAGTTCAAATAAGCCAATCACATCCAGCATGGTTGCTGAGGGCACCTAACCCTCTTGATACTATACTGACTGCCTCTCACAGCTTCTGGTTGCTAAATTTATTCCCAAGGTCTACCCTGTGTGGCCCAGCATGGTATGTAGTGCCCTCCTCTCCCAAGATGGGCGCATATGCTACTGATAAACTGCTGTGGTTTCATCTGTCCAGTGTCCAGTATCGGATCTTCTGCCATCTCCTACTATTTTGGGTAGAGGTTCCCTTCACCAGCAGAGTGAATGGGAGGTTACCAGAAGACGAGCCCACTTGTTATTTCTGGGTACCAGGCAGTACTTGGCTCACCCAGAGGCCAAAGACCAAACTTCTGGGGACAGTTGCCTGAAGACAAATAGTCAGTACATAAAATAAGGAATCGATAAGCATAGAACTCACCTTCTGATCATCTGAAGTGTGGAGCAAGCCTCATAATCCAGACACCTGATAAGAATCAAAAATTTAGGGGTTGGGGATTTAGCTCAGTGGCAGAGCGCTTGCCTAGCACGTCCAAGGCCCCGAGTTTAGTCCTCAGCCCTGAAAAAAAAAAGAATCAAGAATTTGAACTTATCTAATAGAAAAAGTTTAGTCCATCTTACTCTATCTTCATACCCCTTTTTTTTAAAGTAAAACACAATCTTGAAGACAGAGTATTCTGCAATCAGCTATTTATTTTATGCCTGGGGACTCATAATTTTTGAGGTCTCTTGATGGAAATATTTAAGATGAATTTGATATGGAACCATAAATATGAAAAACAATGAAAAGTTTGGTAATACTACACTAGAGTCAGAAACAAGGTACTACCTGAGGTATTTTCAGCTTAAGTAAAACAGCCGGATTACTAAATAGTTTAATTGCACTGACTGTAATTATTGCTTTATATTTGGCTTTGTTAGTCTCAATGACAAAGAATATTTCATTTTCTTTCTCCCATATAGAAACTCAAAACACCATCAGTCCATTGAATATTTTCTTTAAGCTGGTCAATTTGTTGGAGTAATTTATTTAAAGTAAGTTTTTTAAAAATATATTTTTTCTCTTTATTTTAAAAAATGAGTAATTCAAGCTGGGATGTGGAGCTATAAATTCATTGCAAAAAAATTATGCAGAAAAATTGCTATTTTTGGCTTTTAATTCCTACCACTTTGCCAACTTTTTACAAGTTATACTTATCAAGGGATCTTATAGTTTTTCTATTTTGTTTCATCCTGAACCCTAAAATGCCATAGAGACCATAAGTAGTATTTGATTTAATTAGCTAATGTTGCTATTGTTTGCAACATCTCCCAACTCTAAATATTTTTAAAAATAAGCCAGAATCTAAGCAACATAAATTGTATTCATAGGAGAGCAAAACGTTACTTACCTATAACACATCTGTTTGTATCTTTAACTGGGATGTTTTATCATGAATTCTTTAGTTTATGCTATAAAAGGATGGACTTATAGTAAGTTAGCTGGAACTACAGGCATTTCTTTGAAATAATGCTTAATGGAAAACTTTAAAAAAGAATATTTAAAATTTATAAAAATGATCTTTTTATTTTTAACTGATATATTATAATTATGCACAATCATGGAATTCATCATTGCATATTTGTAGTGCACATGATATAATAATATAATTTGATCAATTTTGTTCCCCAGTACCTTCCATTTCCCTTTTCTCCCCTTCCCCTAAAAATGAATTTTTACCAAAAATAATTTATTTTACTCCCTGTGAAATTTAAGACATTGAAGATAAGCACCCAACTATGTAGTACACAGGTGCAGTTGCTATTTTTATTTTTTAACAGGAGGTATTTAGTGAATATCAGTTTGGTCATTGAAATTACACAATTTTAATCTATTTTACACAAAAACAGGCTCCCCCCAACCAAGGGATAGATTTATGTAAACAATATTTTTTAATAATCAAGAGACTTTATTGACTAAAATTCAATGAAAACAATGGCTAAATTCAGATATGAAGTTCAACAGAGCAGTAGGCAGAATTCTAAGACCCTTTCAGGCTTGCCTCTGTCCCACTCGCTACAGCGTGTACGGCTGTACAATCCCTGGGACTGTGAACATGCTGCGTGTCACTCTGATTGGGTTATGCTCCATGGCACAAGTGACTTTACCTTAGGTGGATTATTCTTACAGGCCTAGACTCACTGCAGAAGCTGGTTTTCCTTGGCTAGTTGCAGAAGAGGATACCATACTAGAGGTTGGAAGTAGAAGTGTTCCACATTTTTACTTACTTAAAGACAATGGTTAAGTGGCAAAGAAACATTGTAGACAGAGTTCAGGAGTTGAGAGCAGACTCTGGATGATAGCCAGCAAGGAACTAAACTATTGGGAGTGGGCTTTGCCCTTGAACCTCCAGATGAGGACTCAGTCTGGCTAATGTCTTGATGTTGGCCATGTGATATTCTGAGCCTAGAACCCAGACACACCATGCGAGACTTCTGGACTACAGATCAGTAAGCTAATGAATGGTATTGTTTGAAGCTGCTAAGCTTGTGGTCACTTGCAATACAGGAGTACAAGCTAACACAAGGCATACAATTAAATTTTATGGGGAATGTAATTAGGAAAATTTATATTTATTAATCATCATCAGCTTCACAAGAGAATGGGTGGGCAGGCAGGAGGGTCATAGAGGAGAGTTCATTATCTCTGACTCTCCATGGTCAAGTTATTTATTTTTTAAAAATTTTCAATGTAATATTTTTACAAAACACATTATAATGAATCAATATAAAAAAATGAAAAAACCAAAGACAGACAAATATCAGTTCCAAACTTCTTATTAGATTCAGTAGACACAAAGTTACTTTATCAAGTTGCAATAAATACATATAAGGACTTATTCTCCAGTTTTATACTTTTCATAGATAACTAGCAATCAATGGACCAACTCTGGTCCATGAACCAAATATGAATAGATTTCATATTGATTGCATTAGATTGGAAGGTTTCAGGCACTAAAAAAAATCAACCTATTCTAGGATTCAAGAAGATAAATATCTAAGCATGTTGTTTTCTCAGCTGCTTTTAAATCAAAATAGGTAGAACTAGAAAAACTGATACTTCGATCTCAAAACTGCCACTGAAGCACTGAAATTGAAGGAAAATAAAAAAATAGCTTATACTAGATGACAGAAATAGACTACAAATGAGGTTTGGATGTTTGTGTGTCTTTGGAGTCTAAGGAATGACACTAAGGAGATCCTTTCAAATAAATGAAAATTTGGTCCCAAATTGACCACTGTATGCTAATAGGGAGTGGGTCACTCTCCCTGTCCTGGTTAATACTTAATGATTTTTTTATTTTTTAGAAATTGTGTATATTTATGGTGTTCAACTTACTGATTTGACAGGTGCACATCTTGTGACTATGACCATAATCAAGCCAATAAACACATCTGTCAACTCTTTTGTTTCCTTGGGTGTGAGAACACTTAGGATATGCCATCTTAGCATATTGCCAGTACATTACACAGCATTGATGTCCACCACCTCTTCAGAACTTACTCATCTTGCTTAACTGAACCTTTGTACCTGTGGGCTAATATCTCTCCATTTCCTTCTCCTCTCAGGCCCTGGAAACCTCCATTCTACTTGCTGCTGCTGCTTTGAGTTTTATTATTTTATATTACACACGTAAGTGAGATTATACAGGTAATTTGTGTTTCTGTGCCAGGCAGTTTTCTTAGCATAATGTTCTCCAGGTCCCCATTGTCACAAATGTGACCATAGCTTCTTCATCGGTTTATCTGATGGATATTTAGCTTGCTTTTATATCTTGGATAATGTAAATAATGCTGCAAATTGGAGTGCAACTATTTCTTCCAAATCCTGATTTCAGTTCCTTTGGATATGTACCTAAAAGTGGGATTGCTGAGACACATGGTAATTCTATTTTTGGTTTTAAGGAGCCTCCATAATGAATTCTATAATGGCTACATCAATTTATATTCCATCAACAGCATACCAGTGTTTCCTTTAATCTACATCCTGGCCAACACTTGCTACCTTTTGTTCTAAATAGTAGTCATCCTAAAGGACGTGAGGTGATACCTAATTGTGGCTTTGATTTGCATTTCCCTAATGATTAGTGCTGGTAAGCACCTTTTCATAAACTTGTTGGCCATTTGTAAATCTTCTTTGGAAAAATATGACATTTTCACATTTTTTTTTTAAAGAAAGAGGGGACAGTGAGAGAGAGAGAGACAGAGAGAATCAATTTTTATTTAGTTTTTCACATGGCTTTCATTGCTCTGAGACTTCATTGTTTACGTGGCGCTGGGGTTTGAACTCACATGCTTGCACATACCAGGCAAGCGCTGTAACTGCTGAGCCACCACTCCAGCCCACATTTTCAAATTTTTGCCTGTTTTAAAATCAGTTTTCTGTGCATTTGTTTGGTTTTGTTCTTTTTTTTCTATCTTTTTCTTTTGCTATCGAATTGTATGAATTCCTTATATATTTTGTATGTCAACCCTGAAACCAGTTGAAAGTGCTTCTTTCATGTTCTCACAGGCTCTCTTAATGTTCAATACCTTTGTTATAAAAGAATAAATTACTAATAAATTACCATTCATGGGCAAGCAGTAAAGATCATTGGATGGCTTAAACGTGATTCTGGAAAGAGAAACTAAATCAAAAGCATGATTTGCGGCACCTTAGTATCATACCTTTTATTTTGAAGGCCACCAGACTTAGGAGGACTGCCACCCTCTGGAGAAGGGTGGCATGAAAAATGGTAGTGTTACTAGGCACAGCACCACATACCTGAAAGCAACATCTGAGTTGTTGGACCTAGGTGTCTCATGCTCATTCCATTTGTGCACTAAATGTATGTCTGTGTATCTGTTGCACTAGGTGGCCTGAATATTCCTCTCTTCTCGCCTAAGTCCCGCTGAACCCTTCTAATCCTGCACCATTCTTTCCCATGACTCCAAGTACAATCACAGAATATTTCTCAACACAGTATTCTAGTAAATTAATAATAACCTATTGGAATTGGCTCAAAACTAAATCTATAGTAATCTATAATCTACCTGAATCATCCAGGACAAATTCCATCTCTTTTGTAGAATTAATTCATTACCATCTTGTTCTCATTTGGGCCTAGTTGTAGGAGAGTCCCACAAGAAATCAATGTTGTTAATTTCTAAATATAAAGGTATTTTTAGAATAAAATGTTTAAATGTTATTTCCTTGGACCAGCTATTTATTGGAATCCCCATTGTTTTGTTAAGGCCAAAAATTTGGATAGATTCATCTGGAGTTCCCAAAAATTGAGTTTAAATCAACCAAGTGCCAAGAGAGTGCCTAATGGGTTAAAATGTTATTTCTACTGATTTTTCAATGGTTTTTCTATGAACTACAGGACAAAGGGGATTCAGTGTGATTCTATGGGAGTCAGTCCTTGGCTGGCACACTGTTATAGTTTTAATCATAACTAAATGAGATTGGATAAAATATATTCATTAAATTTGTAGATGAGTGAGTTGGCAAAGACCTTATATATAACTGCACTAATAATAAAAACATGCTTACTGTTCTATTTCTAATATAAGCAAATGTAGGGAATGATAAAAGGGTTGCTACAAATGTGTTTAAACTGTTGGTAGTACTGAATTTTGCCAAATAGTAAGTACATGGCAATATTCAGTAATTGGTCAGGACCTAAGGCTGCTGCATAATGGATATGGCTCAGTGTGTTAGGGTTGATGTCACACTACTGGACCATTATAATGACATCACCTTTTAAAATATATGTGTGTAGCATATGTTGTATATCCAATGCCTCCTCAGGGAGAAGGTTGGAGTGATGCGTGACATTGCAAGTGTACTTAAAATTAAACTTAAGATAAAAAAAATTGGAAGGAAATTGCAGCTGAACTTTTGGTCTTGTATGAAATAAGATAGCTATATTCCATAGCTATATTCCTTCATAAATTGCAGTAGGTCTGTGATCCAGTGGTTCCTAAGGTATTGTGTAAAAGTCAATACAATAATTAACTTTTTCAACTTGATTCTTTGGTAGAGTGAGCAGTATAAGCATGAAGAAGAAAGGAAGGATGACAACATACCCTGACTTTAGGAAGGTTTTGTAATATAAATTGCGTGGGTTACTAATCTGAACTTCCAACTATTTAAAGTGCATAAGAGATGACTTCTGGAATGTTGGAGTATTGAGTTTGTAGACATTCTGTTCAATGAAACAATCATAACCGGTAAAAATTACAAAAAAGAAAGGAAATTAAAATATTTGGAAGTATACTTGGATGAAGTATATTCATATTTTGTTCATATTTGAAGAATAAATAGAGGAAATTTATTTAAGAAAATCTACTCTATCTCAGTAAGGACAACAGGAATCTGTGGTATTTGAGCCACAACCTTATTTCTCTGTTCCTGCTTCCAGTTCAGCATAATGGAATCTCTGTTCCAAGAGGGTGCAGTCAAGAATACAAGGCTCTCTCTGTCCCCAGATCCCAGTTGAGAGCTTTGTATTGCCCTCTGAAATGCAGGTCACTAGCCTTTCTCATCTCCTATCCCACTTCCATGTTGTGGAGGTTCTGTTCCCGGAAAGAGTGGGTGAAGAGTCTGGGGTTCACTTCTCCTAGTCATCCTCTAGGCGTAAGGTGAATGCACTATACTAGACATGGCAGGCCAAAACACTGGAGTCCTGTATTTTTCCAGTCTTGTTTATAGGGTAAAGGCTACACACAGGTGAGCAAAGGCTAAAGGCTGATGCCCTAACCCAGTACCCTGCTCCTGAGTCAGGGGCATCACTTGAAAGAAGTAAGTCACTGTCCCAGGTCCTGGTTTCGTAGCAGTGGTCCAGAGGTATTGCCAAGCCAGAGAGAAGAATATAGGACCAGAGCTCCAAGCTCTACCAAAGAAACAGAGAAATACAGTGTGAGGAAGATCATGCTTAGATTTAAAATGTACAATAAATATGGCACAAAAAGAAGTACCAAAAGCAGTACATAAGAGCAACGTATCCATACATTGTTGGAATTAAGTTAGTTTGATCAAAAATTCTTAGAGGAAACACTAAGAAAATAACAAAAAATAGCGAAAAACTTATTAGAGAAATGGAAACAATAATCAATCAATGCAAAAGTGTTAGTTTACTTGATGAAAAAGAAAGCAATAAAAGTACAACACAGGATCAAAAACATATGTAATATATAGAGAATAAAATGAAAATAAAATATATAAGTCCAACTTGATCAATAATAACAGTAAATGGGAATGGACTAAACAATCCTGTCAAAAGCTAGATCATTAATTTCTGGATAGAAAACTAAAATAAAACAAAATGCAAGGGCTGGAACAGTGGCTAAGCTGTTGGGGTTCAAACCCCAGCACCATGTACCCAATGAAATGTTGGAACATTGAAAGCCACATGAAAAACTAAAAAATTGATTCTTTCTTTCTCTCTCTCTCACTGTCCCTTTCCCTTAAAAACAAAACAAAACAGACAAACCCTCCCAAAACAAGCTTTAACAATATTTTGTGGACAGGAGACATATTATAAATTCAAAGATGTAAACATTTTTATTAATAAAAATTAATAAAGAATATGTAATTCAAACAATGATTAAAAAAGCTGGAGTGGCTATATTAGTATCAGACAAAGTAGAATTTTTTTTATAAAAAGTTATCAGAGACAAAGAGAGATATTTCACAGGATAAAAGAGAGAATCCATCAGGAATATATCATCAGACTGGGCATGCTGGTACATGCCTGTAATCCCAACAACTCTGGAGGCCAGGACAGGAGGATTCCAAGTTCAAGGCCAACCACAGAAACTTAGTGAGAGCCTGTCTCAAAATAAAAAGAAAGAAAAGGTCTGAGGATGTATTTCAGTGGTAAAGCATCCCTGGGTTCAATCCCCAGTACCAAAAAAAAAAAAAAAAGAATACACACACACACACACACACACGCACGCACGCATGCACACACACACATATATGGTATGTGTAATGTATCATATATACAATATATGTATCTGTATTATATGATATAGATCTATGTATATCAAATATATATATCAGAATCATATACATATTATAACCCCAAAATATATGAAGCAAAACCTGATGGAATTGAGGAGGGAAACAGACAATTTGACAATATTTGGATCTTTCCATATCCCACTTTTAACAATGGATAGAACAAATAAGTAGATGATCAAAACTATAAAGCAACTATAACATATATCTATAGAATACCCCATTCAACAAACAAAAAACCCATATTTTTTATAAGTGCATTTGGAACGTTGTAAGAGTTCTTACAACTCAATAATATAAAAGCATAATTACAAATAGTCAAAAGATCTTTTTTTTTTAAAGAGAGAGAGGGACAGTGAGAGAGAGAGAATCAATTTTTTAATTTAGTTTCTCATGTGGCTTTCATTGCTTTGACACTTCATTGTATATGTGGTGCTGGGGTTTGAACCCACGTCCTCATGCAAGCCAGGCAAGCACCATAACTGCTGATTCATGGCTCCAGCCCCTAGTCAAAGGGTCTTAATAGACATTTCTCTAAGGAAGACATATAAATGGCCAGTAAGAACATGTGAAGATGCTCAACATCACTTAGCTATCAGAGAAATGAAAATTAAAACCACGATGAGATCCTACAAGGATGGCTGTGACCAAAAGCATATAGCAACAAGTGCTGTTGAGAATGTGGAGCAATTGGAACGCTCATACATTGCTCATGGGAATGCACAATGTGCAGCTGCATTGGAAAATGGCCTGGCAGTACCTCAAAAGGTTAAATATAGAGTTACCATAATACCCATAAATTAAAACACACATTCACGCAAAAACTAGTATGGTAATGTTTGTAGCAGCATTATTCATAATAGTGAAAAAAGGAAAACAAATGCTCATCAACTAATGAATGGGTGCATGAAAAGTTGCATATTTATATAATGAATACTGTTTAGTCATAAAAAGCAATGACACATTGGTGTTACAACATGGATAATCACTAAAAACAACACACTATGTGAAAGAAACAAATTACCAAGACATATTTCATGATTGCATTCATAGGAAATGTCCAGAACTGGGAATATTCATTGAAATTGAAAGTAGATTAGTGGTTGCTCATGGCTGGGCTTGGGAAATGGGATGGACAGTGATTACTATTGCGTGCAAGGTTTATTTATTTATTTATTTATTTTTGATTGGGTGTAATGAAAGTTCTCTAAAATTATTTTTGTGAAAATGATTTTGCTCTGTGACTATTTGAAAACTATTGAATTGCACACTTTTAATGGCAAGGTAATAATCTGTGTGAAATATGTTTAAATAAGGCCTTTTAAAAAGTAAAATATACCTGGGTGTGGGGGTGCACATCTGTAATCCGAGTGACTTGGGAGATCGAGGCAGGAGGATTGCAGGTTTGAAGTCAGCCTTAGCAACTTAGCAAGACCCAAAACAACTTAGAGAGACCCTGCCTCAAAAAAAACAAAACAAAACAACAAACAAAAAAACATTAGAAAAACAGGCTGGGGATTTGGCTCAGTGGGTTAAGCATCCCTAGATTCAATCCCTGGTACAAAGAAAAAAAAAGAAAGAAAAGAAGGAAAGAAAGACAAAAGAAAAAGTAAATGAAAGCATTGAATGTTTAGTGCATTTTAGCTAAACAGTTCTTAGTGATAGCGTTGGTCTGGGGAAGAGGAAGACCCGTAGGTCAATTGAAAAGGTGGAAGATAAGCAGAGAGAGTTCAGTGGACTATTATTCCTTGGACTGACTATACTTCTTTCAACAAGAATCAAAGAAACATTCATTAATTTATTAATCTTTTCATTATTAATTTATTCAAACAACATTTGTTAAGTATCTGCCATATACTAATACTGTGCTTTTTAGTCCAAGAGCTTGTACCCAGGCACAGTCCTGCCTAATTGTCTTAGATTGGGGTTTACTGAATTATGCAATATGAGATCTGGAAGCACTTTAGGGATCTTATTGCTGTCGAATACATCATTTCATAGGTGGCAAAAATCACATGAATGGATATATAAGGGCACATTGTGACTGAGTACCCAAAACTGGCTACTTGCTTCAGCTTGAGCAGCTTGAAGACTAACTTTTTTCTTTCTTTTTTCTTCGGGGAGGGTGCTAGGTATTGAATTCAGGGGCACTTAACCACTGAACTACATCCTCGGCCCATTTTTTTAAAAATTTTTGTTTTGAGACAGGGTCTTACTAAGTTGAGTAGGGTCTAAGTTACTGAGGCTGGTTTTGAACTTGTGATCCTCCTGCTTCAGACTCCCAAGCACCTGGGATTATGGGTGTACACCACCATGCCCAGTTGAGGAGTACCATATCTTTATTTAACATCAACATTTATCTACCCAATACCTTGGGTAAATAGACTGACATTGGAAACCATCCAGGCAAGTGAACAAGTGAACTTGTAACCAACTTGGGGGCTAGTTCTGTACATGAAAATCGCTGTTGCTTCCTCTAATTACATGAATGGAGATATTACTGCAGATTTATTTGCAGTGAAAGAGAAGGCTATTTGCCTTCATTTTAGTTATTGGCTAAGGAAGAACTTGGGAATTGGAGTAAAGTGAATGAACACATCTGCCTTTTCAAATAGAGGTTATTGTCTGGGTACATAGGGACAAATAGAACTGTGTATATTTGGCCACACATAATATTAAAAAGCCATGTGTGTGCACACTCTAATGGTATCTCACGTTCTTGTATTGAATTGCATTGCCTAAAATAGACATTTGTCATTTATTCTGGGTCTTCATTCATTCTGATTCATCATCTAAACCTCTCATAAAGGCCCAAAGAAGTATTTAGTTGCCCATTCTCTGAGTCTTTGTGTGGAACAAAGAAAGTTTTTTGTTTTTTTAATTATAGAAGCTGAAAACACCAGAGTTTTCTTTTATCCAAACTTCTTTGCAGTAATTGGAACACAGTCACAAAACACATCAGTCAAGAATATCTATGTCAGAATTCAATTCAGGAGCTCGTACTGAAGAACTAGAGTAAGAACCTTCTCACAGACTGCAGGGCTAATAAGTTGAAGCTATTTCCTCACTGAGCAAGGTTCTAGAGGAGGGGATTTTATATAGCTGCTTAGTTTCAAACTCTTCCATTGATTCTTTAAGTTATTTGAAATATTCTTAACAAATTCCTTTTTTTCCCCTTAACTCGAACAGAATCTACTCTGTTGCTTGCAACTGAAGTCTCTGACTGATAGAACACTCGTAGCACATTCTAGATAATCTTATAATCTTAAGGCTAATGAGTCACAAAATGGGTTGCTTTTCTGGAATATGAAAGGCAATGATATATAGCCTGGTGCTTGGCACATGCCTGTAATCTCAGCAAATGGGGAGGCCCAGGCAATAGAGTCACAGGTTTGAGGCCAGCCTCAGCAACTTGGTGAGGTCCTAAGCAACTTAGACCCTGTATTGAAATAAAAACATAAAAAGGGCTGGGGATGTAGCTTAGTGATAAAGCACCCTCCCCTGGGTTCAAACTCCAGGACTCCCATTAAAAAAAAAGAAAAAGAAAAGGAGAACAGGTAACAGGATAAAAAGGGAGAAAGCAATTCTTCAAGGATATTTAAAGCTAAAAATTTATCTTTAATTAATTAATTTAAATTAGTTGAAAATTAAGTAATTAAAATGAATTGTACATGTGTTTGGCACTTATATCAGTTTGATTCTCCGTGGGAAGATTTAAAAGTTGTAGCAAAATGGAAATATTTTAGAAATTTTTCGAAACATTAGAAAAACAATGGAAGGTAAAAAATCAAGTCATGAAAATAAGATGAAAGTCCATACTGGAGGTTTGCAGTAGTTCTTGTGTGACTGCAAAATTTGTTGCATAAATGAGGTCATTTAATGAAAGGCAACTCTATGACTAATTACTCCAGAATGATGGATGTTGATAGGAAGTCCTTAGGACATATACTAAATAGTTCATAAGGGCCTATTTAATGAACTTATACATATAAGTACGCACACACAGTACACATAAATAAACTTGGACACTATCATACCTAATGTCCTGCTGTATTGCATCAACATTTGTTTGGTTATACTGTAGTAAAGAGCAGCCTACCCATACCAGTGACTTTAAAAATAAAGATTGGTAACTTATTCACATACATTCTTCTTGATCATCAGCTGGGATTTTCCTTTGCTTTTTCATCATTGCTCAAGACCCATGCTGGTGGAACATCCACTGTCAAGGACATTTTCAGTCACTGTGGCACAGGGAAAGTGGTTATAGTAGCAACTAACTGCTATTCCAGGAACCACTTCTACCCCATTTCATGGGCCAAAGGTGGTCACATAACCCTACCAGAACAGTTTTGGATTTACAGAAAAGTTCCAAGTACAGGATGACAATGTTTTTTTAAAAATATCTTGTAACTAAGGTAAATGGCAATGCTCAATCCAGAGAGATACCAGACAGAAAAAAAAATCAGAGTAATAGATTTGTTGCCTAAATCTATTTTCTGATGATTTTATGTCCTTGCCTTCTGCCAATCAATATTACAAATGGCTGAAATCACTCCTAGACTTTCCCTGCTAACTGAGAGCTCTGTCAATAGCTGCATCTATCATCCTATCACAATTGGAGGAAGAATTATGTCATATCCTTAGACTGATCAGTGACTGAGTCATTAGATACCATTTGGAGTGACAGCTTTCAGGACCTATAAAATTGACCTAAATCCAGAAACAGGCGGGAGACAGTAGTTCTAGGAATAAACTCCTTAGCATCTCACTGTCAGAGTTTAAAGCCTTGGGTTTCCTTTCTCTGTTGAACTCTGAGTGTATCACTGATGCAGCACAGGTAACATGGATAATGTGAGTTTTAGTACCTACAGATATGATCTGTGCTAGTGGGCGCCTATCACATTCTTAGTGTTATGTGTATCTTTTGGAGAACAAAAATTTGTTTTTTCAGTGGTGGGGTTTGGATTGATATTTCTGCCATTTTAAAATCCATAACAATGAAATACAAAACACTTGCAGTCTGAAGGAGAGGTCAAAGAGTAAATTAAGGATCTAATCATTTATCTCCCAGAACTTAAAGGACGTGACAGGACTGAAGTTGAATCACATTTTTGGCTCCAAGAATCTTGCAATGGCCAAATACAAAATGGGCAAAATACAAACTGCAATTCGGAGTCCAGAAGACCAAATATGCCAGATACTCAGGAGAGACACAGTAACGCTGCAGCTGAGAATAGAGAGGTCTGCTTATCCTATGTTCTCAAAAAGAACAGCATAATATGATGTTCTTAGCAAATACAGTAATGTACTATGATGAGCTATTTCACTCCAACATACTACATTGTCCCCAGCAACATGCAGTTAAGGCAAGTGGAATTCACCTAATTAAGATAAATAAGCTCTTATTATGACTATGGCTTATCATCCAAATAGTGGGGGCACTTCCAAGAGAGAAAGGTGATGCTTATTAACCATTACCCTCAGAGATCACAGGAATAAACCAGGACTGCTAGAATGGGTTGAAGGGTCAGGTTATCACAGCCTTAAGGTCAAATAGGGATTTTTTTTTATTGGTGGTGGTGGGGTGTTTTTTGTTTGTTTGTTTGCTGGTTTTGATTGTTGCTTTTGTACCAAGGTCTAAATGCTTTCCTGGTTGTGATTGCCTGCCAGTCTTTCCAGTTGATCAAAATTTCTGTGGAGCCATATTGATGTCTCTGCATAATGAAGTCTCTGAGATCTGGAACCAATGTATTCTTAATATAGAGGGTTGTTTTTTTCTTTCTTACTGGTCCTAAATGTCCATCCTTTGTTGCTGTTTTGTATGATTTGGCCTCAGTCATGAATCTCCACTCTGGCAAGTCCCATTAGACATTTTTAGTAACATTGAATGTACAGCTTCTGCATCCCCATGGACATGTGTGGATGAAAACAGGCATACAAAGCAAGAGTCTTTGTCTACTTCACTCTTGTGCTGAATTGCCCATGTATTTCCATTGAAAAATAAAACAACAACTTCTATCCAAAATTATACCAATATGAGGAATACACTTGTGTCCATATCTTTGCACATTTTTAAGTTATTTTCTTGGGCCTAATGTCTGATCACTTGACTATCTAGGTAAAAATGTGTGTCTAGGTCAAAATCAAAGCTGTTGATACATATTTAAAAATTAGTTTTATCAGTTTAAACTCAATAGTCATGGATGCAAAAGGCTATTGCTATACTATAACAACATTGGATTATTCTTTATTATTTCTAAATTTCATAGGTAAAAAATTTTATTTTCTTTTAATTCTTATTTCTTAAAATATTGGAGTTTAGAACAATTAAACCCAAATTAAGAAATATTTTCCTTTTAAATTTTCTAATCTACCTGGCATTTAATACAGACTGTGAGATGGAAAACTATTTTTTTCTGGATAAACAAATGCTCCAGTTTGAATTTTCACCCATAACATTGGTTAAATTTTTATGTATTCTTGTTTTCCTTAAAATAAACTTTCACAGTCCATATACTGAGTATTATTTTATGATAAAAAGTCTGTCACTTGTTGTACAGCTTATCAATGCTTTGAAGTTTGTTTGCTTAATTTCCATGGATTGTAGAGTTATTTTCTTTAGAAAGTCATTTTGGGATTTAATGCAATTGTAAAATTATAATTGAAATTGCTCTAACTGTACTTGATAATTTGAGGAGATAGCAGATTGTAGTTTGAAGAGATAATTAGGTTTAAGCTTTGAGATTTCTTTTTTAATTTTTATTTTAGAGCGATAGGGACACACATACACACACAGAGAAAGAGAGAGCACACGAGAGAATCAATTTTTTATTTAGTTTTTCACGTGGCTTTTGTTGCTCTGATACTTCATTGTGTAAGTGGTGCTGGGGTTCGAACCCACATCTTGCACATGCCACAGAAGCTCCGTAACCACTGAGCCATGGCTCCAGCCCCACTTTGAGATTTCTTGAATGGAATTCTTCCTGCAAGGACAGATACTGTATAGAAAACCATTTTACCTGAATTGCAATTATAACTAAAATAGGAGTGATACTCGTTGTAGACTTCCTCATAGTCTTTATACACTTTATAGACTTCACATAGTGCTGTGGGACGTGCGGAAAAAGGAAGAGTAGCCGAAGCAGTGTTAGGGACAACTTATCAAGGGATGGCTATGTGAAAGGATGCTGTTGGCATGAAGTGCTGGCAAGGGAGGGAGTCCAATGCTAAACAGGTCTGGAAAATGCTGTAGACTTTTTTATATTTAGTATGGCCCGGGATATTTATTTTCTCTCTACAGCGCGATGACCAAAATCTGGGAATGATAGACATGGAACTTTGGGAAAGGCGATGTCAACCTGACTTAGGGAGGCCAACCAACACAAATACAAAGAAAAGTTGGTCCCTTGGGTTCTCCAAAGAGAGAAAAGAGTGCATGACGCAGGCTGCAGGGATCTTGGAGCTGGCCACCTGAAAGCTTTGCCAATGTTCACAAACCGGGATTGAATTTCAGCTAAATTTCTAGGATATTTGTGCCAAGCCATTAGGGAACCCAGGCTGTGTGGAATGTCAGGTTGAAGACATGGGAGGATATTTTAATTGAAGATTAGCAATTTGATCCAAAATTGAAATGGAGGGGAGTTTAGGAAACATAAATTCATGGGAGACCCTCCCAAATAAAATTCTTCTGGTATTTGCTTTATTGATCAGGGCTTTGTAAAACACATGTATTCTTGAATGAAGCCTCCTACATGTAAGGCCCATGAATTCACCCAGAATGTAAAGAACAACACTGTACTTTCCTCGTAAAGTATGATTGCAAAATAATAATAATAATAATAATAATAATAATTATTATTATTATAATAATACAATTCTTTATTGAAGTAATGTTAGAAAGTTAGAGATTATATACAATTCATCTCCAGGTAATTTTTTAGAAAAGGAAACTCCTTACTGTGATTTCCTCAGTTTTGTTTCATGGAAATCAAGGGAGGAATAAATCAGTGACTTTTGAAAATAATTTTGGTTCTTTTCTTTTTAGAAATTTTCACTTACATTTTGCTTAGCCACTAGGAAATCACATTAATCTAAATGCTTAACAAACATGGCATGTTTTTAAAAAATCAAATTGATAACATTTTTTTGAAAACTGAATTGCTAAAAACTTTTAGTCACTTTGGTTTTTTTTAAATCCTGAACATTACAGTTTGCCATAACAGCCACAAAGCACCAAAAAAAAACCTCTGTATAACAAGAGAACATGCTATTTATTGTTGTTGTTTTTCTCCCACTCTCATTAAAACATAAAACTGTTATAAAATAAAAAATATTTCTTATCAAAATACTTAAAAAATAATCAATTTGCTACACTTGTTTTATGTTTGAAGAAACTACAGCTTATTTGGTTTATGTAATTATTAGGATTAAACCCCCAAGTCTCTTGAATCATAGCACTTTACCCAAACACATACTGGCCTAGATTTAGTGCTTTAATTATTGAATACCAAGGGGCGCTGTGTTATTAATATCAACTTATTTCTTTTACAAGAACTCTGTAGAAGTATAGAGAGGTACAAGAAGGCCAAAAACCAAAAATACTTTGTATTTATTTTTATTTAGTCTCAATTATTCACCTGATTCATTTATCTTTGCATGTTCAGAATTGAAATCTTATCTATGGTAAGTTGACATCCCCTATGAATTCTCAAGTTTTAAAATGCATTTTTTATTTTACTACCTAAGTCATGCTTTGGGTTCATGTCCAAACCCTGGGAACATCCATGGTTGAAGCTCTCAAATTATTTACGAATAACTCTAGATCAAATTATACTATTTAGATATTAAATACCTATCAACCATTAAATTCATGCTTGCTTGCTTGCTTCCTTCCTTCCTTCCCCCTTCACTCCTCCCTTAATAAAGAATATTTATTAATCATTTACAGTGTCATGTCATAAATACAATGGTAAACAGAAACTTGACCTCGTAGGCCATAACAGGCATGAAGAGAGACATTGAAAATGAAAATTCAATAAAGTGTGATCAATGTTACAAGGAGGGATAGTAAAATAGGTAACCTTTTCAGTGGGGATATTACAGTGTACAATTTTCAAAAATACAGCAGTTACAAATGATTATTAACAGAACAGCCTTAAGTAGTGTGACCGATGAAGTTAGCATTTTCACCTGTTTTTGACTTTAAGTACTGTTATTATACTCTGTCTAATCCTTTGTGCTCTCCCCTCACATTTCTCTCCTCAACACTCTTCTGTGCTCTTGTTCATCTGATAGAGCTTTCAATTGTTTCTCTTCAACCTGTCAGGCTACACATTGACATTTCATCTTACAGGATACTTTATTTTACTAAAACCAATTACAAATAATGGTGAAGGGAAATAGTTCTATCTTGAAAAATTCTAAAAGCACATATACTAACACCTTGACTTTCTCTTTCTCTGATTTTTTATGCAAGTTCTCATGTGGAGCTGCTGATGTTAACTCATGTGAAATAATGGATGTCTGTGTTGGTCTTGGGGAAAAAGATGTTATGTGCTTTAATCATATGCACTAGCACTTGAAATTTTTGCTTGACTTTAGAAGCCACTTTTTTTTGATTCTACCTTTTTTCTATCTTCTGCTTAGTATATGAAAATTTCATTTCTATAGATAAACTAATTATCAGCTATTTAGTTTATTTCTCCTGGCAAGAGTGTGGATTCTGAAGAGGGTTCATAGAAGCCCATTGACAAGGCAGCAAATCATTCAGGTAAAACTATCTGGCACCTGATTCTTTCTTGCTTTGTGATATCAGATCACCATCATTGGCCTCATATCTGCTCTTGGGGATTCCTTCCTTTGAATGTTCTCAAGGTCTCCTCATGTGCATGTTCATTGTGGGGCCAATGGCCTGCCTCAGCTGACCTATGCTCTGGCACATGTTCCCACTGACCAACCTCAGCTGCCCCTGGTATCAAACCAAGCACCATCATCTCTCGCCATAACTGAAAGAGGAGTTTCACTTTAGCTACTTGCCCCTGCTCCATTAAAATAGGTGAACTCCACTCCCTGTTAGTTCTTAAGATCTGCTGGAAACAACAACCAAATGTGCAGCTTATGACTGGTGCTTTTTGAGCTGCACTTTTATCAGAGAAAAACTGATTTTGCATTTCAATCTCAACAATAATGTTGTCTAATTATGATCTAGAGGAAAGGCAATGCTCTTCCTGACTGAATTTATATATATATATTTTTTTTTTGCAAAAGTCAGACTTAAGGAAATAAGTGGTCTTAGCAGAAAGAAGTCAGAATCATGCATTTAGGAATGTCAGGTGTACCATAATTGTTTTTCTCTTACAATTTCTAGTCCTTATAAAAATACTGCACAGATTTAGGAATATTCTGAAATGAGTAAGAACTTGCTGCCTGAGAACTATCCTGGTTTATACTCAAAGATAGGTGGAGTATCCTGAAGTAGTTAGGACAAAAGATTTCCTTTAAACCATGTGCCTTTAAACTGCTGCCTCATTTTGAGTCAGGAGAGCTCTTTCTTTGGTAGTTGACAGTGCCCAACATGAGGTTCGTGACTTAACTTTCTTGGTCCTTACTTTCTTTACCTGTGAAAAGGACAAACTAATTCCTGGATCTATGAGAAAGAATGTAAAATAATTACATTAGTGCATTTTTTACAAGCACATCCCAAATTTAACCAAAAGAATTCTCTCAATTAAAATGAAGAGTAGCATAATAACTTCAGGATACTGGAGGAGTTTTTAATTTTTTAGTGGTGTGGATTTGGTTACAAATGCCTGAGTCAAACAAGAATTTAAAAGAAAATTTCACTTCTAACAGTAACAATTCTACTTAAAGTTCTTCATTACAAATGCATTGAGATACTCAAGCATGTGTGATCTGGAATCCCTCAGTCAAGGACTGGGAAATATTCTTAGTGAGTAAATGAAAATGAATCGCACCTTGGGGATGAAGGAAATCAGTATGTTTGAGAATAAAGTCAACATTCATATGCGAGTTTAAGGCAAGACTGCCTTAATGTTATAATCCTTTAAAAAGGTTCTAACTGGAGTAGATAACTGATTTGTCTGCAGAAGTCCTTCTCAGATTACTCTCTGTGTGTAGGATGGTCCAGACCCTAGTTGAGGTTCCACATGCTCATCAACCTAGTGGGACCTAGTGAATGGAAAGAAGGATGGTGAGATGGCAGAGCTCTGTGTTTGGGGACAGTTCCTTATGCTTCTAGGAAAGTTAATTAGGAATCAAAACCTTAAGCAGTTGACAGTGTGCATTGTTGGCTACTAAGGCATGGTGACAAATAGCCCTGAAAGGTCTTCACTTTCTTTTGTAAACAGAAAGGTAAGGAATTTGCACAAAAATGTACTAGTGAAGATCTGCTTTTCATCAGGGTCTAACCACATAGTAAACAATAGAAATAACTTGTTTTAATAAAGTGTAGTGTTGAAACATTTATCAGCAAGTCCATTCTACTGGCTTCACAAGGTATATTTGGATAACAGAAACCTTTGCTCAAAAGAACACAGTTTGAAATTTAGTTAGAGCATTTTCTTCATGTCAAGGTCAAGAGGCTTAAAGGAAAAGTTTGACTTTTATATAATTGTGAATTTATCTCTTCCTAGGCTGAACTATTATGAACAACTATTCACTTATTATTTGGGGGTAGATGTGGTTAGGGGAGAGAAAACGCTAAAATGTTTGATCCAGAATAGTTTAATAAATTCCATTATTTTAAGGATCTGCCCCTTTCCTCTTCCTCCAGAAGAGTTTTCTCTTCCACAGAAAGAGTTTTCAAGATGCAAAAACATTGTTATGATGAGAAAATACACAAAACAGATTGGTCTGGTAGAAAGTGTATATAGAGCTGTTGGGCAGGTCTGAGCATGACTCATGGACAGTGTTAGTAAAAGATGGTGAAAGTGGTAAAGATGGGAAGCTTACAGATGTGGACTGGGCAGTCCAAGCAGACAAATTTTAAATGAAAGAGAAAGAGAAAGGAAGAACTAACATTAACGTAATAGATTCCAGTTTGGGGATGAGTCCCAAGAGCTGGTACCAATTATAGAGAAGCAAATGCAGTTAGTTTTTAATCCAACAGTATTTTCTGAGGTTTTAATTCCTCTCATCCAAGTAAGTAGATGAACTTCCAGGAAGGTTCTGTAGCTCTAATACCATATTCTGAGATGATAAAAAGTGGTCTGTGCTTCCCAAGACCACGGCCACTAGACACATGTAGCTAACAGACACTTAAAATATGGAAAGTGTGACAGTCTACCTGAATTCCCCTTGTATTTAATTTTAATTAATGTTAATTGTCATGAGTGGTCAGGGTCTACACTATGGTATGGTATACTTAGGCTTTACTGTGTCAGACTGCCATTCAGCATAAGTGATGGGCTTTGTTGCTAGTTCAAAAGGATAGTTTTGAGAAAAGTTGTTCTGAGGAAGGACCACTCTAGCCCTAAATCTGTGTCTGTGCCAAGTTCATTAATTTGCATATTCCTGAACTGTAAATGTTTCATACGTTGTTATTTGTGTTCTTGTGGTGGATAGTGACCAAACCCACCCTTGCTTACCCTGACTGCATAGGCCAGAGGAAGAGAAAGGGGGAAATTCTTTAAGGAAATTAAAGGGCAAGTTTTTAAACAGAATTAGATGGGATCTTTGAGTTTTTACGTATGTTGAGCTTTGAATGTTGAATTGTCCAGATTTCATAAAGAATAAAATTGGTTAAATATAATAGATATAGTTATTTGGCTATGCAAGTTCATAATAAATTTGTTATGATGAGTTATGGTTGATTTTTCACTGTGGAGTTATTTTTTTTTGTTGTCAATAAGTGCTTGTTCTTTGGTTCCTAGACAATTCAAAGAACATAGTATTTATTTACAAATTAAACCCATTCACAAGTTGCTATGCCTAGGCAAAGCAACATGTTACTAAAGGGGAAATATGTATAAAAGGGCAACAAAAGTACAAGATGGAAATAGTCTGGCCTAAAAGTCTGGCTGCCAAAATGTTGTATAGTGAGACTTTAGAGAATTATCTAATTGCATTTGGTGTGGAACCCAACCTATGCTGAACTGGGATGAGAAAATTATTTTTAGTGGATACTTAGAAATTCAAAAGGTTTTTCACACCATTAGTATAGTATAGTTCACTTTACCTTGGTATGATCAATCAACCAACTATTTTGAGCAGCTAACTATCCGTCCCTCTCTCCATTTTTTCACCATCCTCGCTTTTGTTTTCTTTTCCAGCAACAATTGACATGAGAGGTTGAAGGATTAGATCAGAAGAGCGGTGAGGAAAATCCTAGTTCCCATTTTGATAAGATGATTGATTTCCTTAACCCCAACCACTATGTGATTCATCTAATAATAAATTTAGAATTTGCTATTATAATTCTTGCTATTCATTTATGAAACACACACTACTGAAAACAAGAATTGTTCAGAATTTACCAGTATATGCCTCGTGCAATTCCGTCCCTTCTAATCCCTGTTTGGAACCCTATATGTTCTGAAGTAGGATATATTGGAGCTCTCTTCTTACTTATTTATTATCTGCTTCTTGCTCTGTAAAGGCAGAATAGTATCACCAGGACTCAGGCCATCGCAAAAAATAATAGTTACTAAGTAAATATTAATTGAATATTATTTTATTTTATTAAAATTTCCTTTTTGCTTTTTATTATGGTAAAATATACACACATAAATCTTCCCATTTCAAGTGTGTAGTTCTTGGCTTTATGTACAATCACTTGTTGCATAAACATTACCATCATCCATCTCCAGAACTTTTTATTTTCCTGAACTGAAACTCCATACCTGTTAAACACTAACTTCTCTGTTCTCCCTTCAATCCCTAGAAAGCATCATTTCACTTTGTTTTTTTATGAATTTGACTACTCCAGGTATCTCTTACAAGTGCAGTTATATAATACTTATTCTTTTATATATATAATTTTTAAATTAGTGCATTATAGTTTTACATAATGATGGGATTAGTTGTCACATATTCCTAGATACAAGCAAATCAGCAATACAATTTGTTCAGTATCTACCCCATACCCCTCTACTTCCCTCCTCCTATCCCCTGATATCTTGTCTTTCTTATGAATCCTATATTGTTCCTAAAAAACCCTAATACAGTGACATAATTCTTATACCTATGAAGAACATTTATATATATATATAAAATATATGACTATACTATATACAGTGACATTTATAACTTCTTGCAATGTACCTTGCTTTATCTCAGATCCAACATTTCCCCTTCTCCTCCCTTCCTATCATCCCTTGTTATTCTTCAAAATATTTGACAATGGGATTAAACATTTACATTTTTGTACAGATATGCAGCATAGCTTGTTCAAATATCTTATGAAGTATCTTGCAACTGTATCTCATAAATATTAACATTTTGCATTTTTGTTCTATGGATCTAATATATGAGTTTGTCTACTTTACTTCCAAGCCTGGGTTTAAGTCCAGCCTCCACAAATGAGGGACACCATTCGGCCCTTGACTCTGTGTTTGGCTAACTTTGCTCAGCATGATTTCTTCCAGTGCCAACCATTTATCTTCAATAGATGCAATATCATTGTTTCTAATAGCTGAGGAGAACTCCATTGTATATATGTACCAGAGCTTTTGGATCCATTCATCCAGTGAGGGGCATCTGGGTTGGTTCCATAATTTAGCTATTGTAAATTGAGCTGCTATGAACATGGATTTTGCTGTGTCACTGTAATGTGCTGATTCTAACTCCTCTGGGAAAATACCCAGAAGAGGGATAGCTGGGTCATATGGTAGATCCAACCCTAATATTTTGAGGAGTCTCCACACTGCTTTCCAGAGCAGGTGGACCAGTCTGCAATTCCATCAGCAGTGTGCTAGTGTTCCTATCTCCCCACAATCCCTTCAGCATTTGTTATTGTTCATATTCTTCATCTTTGCCAGTCTGACTGGAGTGAGGTGAAATCTTAAGGTAGTTTTGAGTTGCATTTCTCTGATTGCCAGTGATTTAGAACACTTTCTCATGTATTCATTGGCTTGCTCAATGTTCTCTGTTGAGAAGTTTCTGTTTCGCTCTCTGGCCCATTTATTGATTGGATAGTTTGTGTTTTGTTATTGAGTTTTTTGAGTTCTTTGTAAATATTGGATATTAGTCCCCTGTCAGAGGGATCACAGGCCATGATTCTCTCCCATTCTGTAGGTTGTCTCTTGACTGTTTTAACTATTTTCTTGGCTGTACAGAAACTTTTCAGTTTAATGGCATCCCACTCATTGATTTTTGACTGTAATTCTTTTACTTTAGGATTCTTGTTGAGGAAGTCGTTGCCAACTCCCATATGCTGGAGTGTTGATCCTAATTTTTCTTCTGGCAGTTGTATGGTAGCTGGCTTAATTCCTAATTCCTTGATCCATTTAGATTTGATTTTTGTGCAAGGTGAGAGATAAGGATCTAATTTCAGTTTTCTGCAAGTGGCTGTCCAGTTTGTCCAGCATCATTTATTGAACAGGCTGTCTCTCCTCCATGTTATATTTTGACCCCCTTTGTCAAAGACCATATGTTTAAAAATTTGTGGGTTTGTCTCAGAGTTGTCTATTCTATTCCATTGGTCTTCATTCCTATTTTGATACCAATACCATGCTGTATTTAATACTATAGCTCTGTAGTATAATTTTAGATCTGGTATTGCAAAAGTACCTGTTTTGTCTTTCTTCCTTAGTAATGTTTTGGCTATTCTGGGTTTTTTTTTTGTTCCATATGAATTTGAGAATTTCTTTTTTCTATATCTACAGTGAATGACATTGGAATCTTGATGGGGATTGCATTGAATCTGTACAGAGCTTTTTGGCAGAATGGTGATTTTAATTATATTAATTCTGCCTAACCGAGAGCATGGAACATCTTTCCATCTTCTCAGGTGATTTGCAATTTCTGTTTTCAGTGTTCAATAATTTTCCTTGTATAGATCTTTTACTTCCCTTGTTAGATTAATTCCCAAGTATTTTATTGTTTTAGAGGATATTGTGAATGGGACTGATTTCCTAATTTCTTCTTCTGCTGTAATATTGTTGGCATATAGGAAAGCTATTGATTTATGGGTGTTGATCTTGTAGTCTGCTACTTTGCCAAATCTGTTAGCTCTAGCAGTTTTCTGGTGGAGTTTTTTGGATCTTCCAGATATAGGATCATATCATCAGCAAAAAGGGATAGTTTGATTTCCTCCCTTCCTATTCTTATCACTTTGATTTCTTCCTCTTGCCTGATTGATCCAGCCAGGGTCTCAAGGGCTATATTGAATAAAAGTGGTGAAAATGGGCAGCCATCTCTTGTTCCTGAGTTCATTGGAAATGCTTTCAACCTTTCTCCATTTAGTACAATACTACCTGAGGTTTGGCATATGTGGGTCTTCATAAGAACTTAAGTTCCTTTGATCCCCATTTTTCTCTAGAGTTTTGAGCATAAATGGGTGTTGGATTTTATTGAAGGCCTTTTCTGCATCTGTTGAGATGATTGTATGGTTTTTGTCCTTAATTCTGGTTAAGTGATGAATCACATTTATTGAACCAGCCTTGCATACCTGGAATGAAGCCTACTTGATCATGATGAATTATTTTCTTGATTTGTTTTTGAATGAGGTTTGTAAGAACCTTATTAAGGATTTTTGCGTCGATATTCATGAGGGATATTGGTCTGTAGTTTTCCTTTTTTTGATGTGTCTTTGTTAGGTTTTGGTATCAGAGTTATGGTTGCTTCATAAAAAGTGTTTGGGAGAGTTCACTCTTTAATAGCTTAATAAGGAGAGGTATTAGTTCTTCTTCAAAGGTGTGGTAAAACTCCACAGAGAATCCATCAGGTCCTGGGCTTTTCTTCTTTGGAAGGCTTTTAATTGCTGTATAGATTTTGGTGCCTGTTATTGGGCTGTTTAGGATTTCAGTGTGATCCTGTGTCAGTTTGGGGATGTTGTATGTGTTTAGAATTTTGTCCATGTCATCCAGATTATTAAATATTATTTTATAACTCATAAATATATTTCCTTGTACCTTATTTTGGAAATAGTGTATTGTTAATTTGTCTCATGTATCCTTCTTAATATTCCTATAACCTAGATTTTTATATTTTAATTTTATATATTTCTGATAAAATATTGCTACTATTTTATTTGATCAACTTTTAAAGACTCCTGAAATTCTGAAAAGGCATTTTCAACTATTTATTTGCCAGGAATTTTTGTAAAATGTGACTTAACATTTTTTACGGGTTGGTTGTTTCCCCTTCTATCCAAGACAGCCTATCATTCTTCCTTTCATAAATTCTATAGAACTTTGGGCCCCCAGAGAAAGGAGGCAAGTGGAACTTGTTACATTAATCAACTGATGAATCAATTAACCAACAAGCCTTGAGTTCCTCATCTGTGTAAGTGACTAATTGAAGTGATTTAACATTGGTGTGCCTGTCTTTGAACTGATGGCTGTGTTACTCTAGAAGTGTAAATGCTTGTACCTGTACCTCCTTTTTAAACTCACCTGTTTGGTTTAAAAACAAATAGTAGATCCATATTCTCAGAGAACAGAAAATTTCTCCACTTTGTAATGACTTCTGAAATGTCTGGAGATTTTCATAGTATTAGTGAATATCATGAAAGAGAATGGGAAATAAAAAAATAGTGAGAAAAGAAAGTTTTACTGTTTCAAAAACAGTGGCAAATCCCCAGAAGTGGTAAATGGACCATCTGTGTGCTCTGCAACCAGAAAATGTATAATATCTTTTAGAGTACCAGGTACATAGCTGTCCTTTTAAATGTCTATCCAAAATAATGTGTGTATTGTGTTTGAAAATGAAACTGGGAGACAGAGTGGACATTTTAAGCATGGTGTGCCTATTGACTTCAAAGCTGTTATTCTTCTTGTCAACAAGAGTAAAATTTATGAACTCAGGTGAGTACAAAGAGTCAGAAATTTTCCTGCAGTAAGGAGGGTAACTAGATCACACCTTGGAAATCTGTCTGCTTCCATTTGAAAAAGCACCACTTTGAATCCTGACCACTTTATTTGAAATACTACAGGCATTGTGGTGGGAAAAGGAAAGCTTAAGATAAGCATACTTACCCTTCCAGTAGTCCTAGGATTTCCACCTTAGGGAACACCCAAGTCCTGCCGGTAGTGTATGTAAGTGTTCAGCATTCTACTCAGAGAAAGGAAAAGGGCCTGTTCTATGTTCTGGCTCATTCCAGTGCCTTCCTTCTTTGCAACATTGCCTTACTATTTCTTAGGATTATAGAAACCTCAAAATCAGAGATGGAAAATCTTTATGGAATTACATTTAGTGTATCCTATTATACCTTTTCCTTATGAATATAAATGGGTTCACCTCAATCACCTATTCTCCAGTCTTGCTCTTCGACCTCCTTCCCCAGGTAAATTCTGGCATTGCTTTTATGCCAAGCAGGTCTCCTTTCGGTTCTTGGATTGGCTCAAGGCCTCGTGTAAATACTGGACCTTCCCATATGCATTTGCTGCTTCTTTCATCCAGATCACTCTTCCCTGGGCTTAGTTCTACTTAGCCTTCAGGTCTCAGCTTAAATGTTTCCTTCCTATAGGAGCTGTGCATCCTTTGACTTGATTTATGCCATGTGTATTTGGCCTCTAAAAGGGTTTTTTAGGAGTTGGGATTTTGAAGTTGAGCAAAGAGAAATTATTGTCATGTATGTTTAAATCCCAAAGTTAGCTATTAATTTTTTATTGATTTTTAACAATCACCTCTTTGATTCAGATGGTATTTAAGGCACTGTATTTTTTCCCTTTTAAATAATGGATCTCTAGTATTGAATTTCTTCTCTTCACACTGTGATGATTTCCTCTATTTCTTAAAATTTTCAAAAATTTAGCTTGGTTGCTTGATTGATTATTAGTTAGCTCTATTTCTCTTCACATTTTTATTGCAAATGTTATACATACATATATATACATATATAAAAGTGCATGAAATATTTAGAATCAGTTTAACAACTTATTATAGAACAAACATCTGTTTAACCACCAGTCACTTCTTTTTGTGTACATGGTGCTGGAGTCTGAACTCGCATACTCACACATGCTGGGCAAGCACCCGCTGTAACCACTGAGCAACCACTGCAGCCCCCACCTGTTGGAGACTAAGGCCAACATAACGCCTGGCCGGATATCAGAGAAAAGAATTAGTGGTGAACAACTCTGTAAGAGGCCCAGCTGGCTTGTATCTTCCCTAGTAATTAGCAAATTGCCTAACCGCATGACTAAGTCATTAGGCCACTCATTTGTTACAATTGGTTGAATGTGTTTGCACTGTATCCCTATTGGTTGTTGTAACAGATAAATACCGGGCGTACAGAGAAAAAGGGTAGCCACTAGTAAGCAGCGGCAGCAGAGAAGAAGAGCCTTGGCAGTAGAAATAGAGCAGCGGTAGAAACGGGGACTCCAAAGAGAAAATGTAAATAGCCTTGACTCTAAATGTAAAAGGCCTTCCCTCTAGTGAAGAGGAAGGAGATGTATGTAAAGGCCTTGCATCTGAAAGAGAGAAGGCAGAGAAGGAAGCGCTTAGAGGCCTCTAGCGAGAGAGAGGGAAAAATAAAGCACTTAGAATACTCAGGGCCAGTGGGTCTACTTCATTCCCAGTCAACCACTGATTCCTGTCGGCTGGGACTGGACACCCACCAGTCACTTCTTGAAGTAACCATTATCCTGACTTAAAAAATGTGTTTCTTGCTTTTCTTTTTTCTTTTCTTTTTAGGAGAGATGTAGAGAGGGAGAGAGTAAAAGAGGGAAAGAGAGAATCAACTTCATTTAGTTTTCCATCTGGCCTTTGTTTCTTAGTTGTGTTTGTGGTGCTGGGGTTACACCTCGGATCCTTGCACATACCAGGCAAGTGCAACCACTAACCTACCTCTCCAGCCCCAGTTTTTTGCTTTTCTTTCTTTCTTTATTCATACTTAAATGATATAGTTTATTTTTACTTATCCTTGAAATTTATATGTGAGGAATAATACTGCATTTATTTTCTGTTGTTTGCTTCTTTTATTCAATACTATCTTTGTGAGACCTAGTTTTTGCATGTAGTTGTGGGACATTTCCAAAATTTACTTATTCATTATACTATAAATTAACACCATAAAATTTGAATTGCCTCTGAATGAATAGTTTTTAGTGTATATCCTGGTGTACCTATGTATGGTACCTCTTGTATATATAAACAATTTTGTTGAATCATTGGGTATGGGTATCTTCATTTGTACTGGATAGTGATAAATTCTTCTACAAAGCAGTTGTACCAGTGAACATTCCCACTAGCAATATGTGACAGTTCTCATTGCTCTGTAATTTTGTCAATGTTTGATATCAGACTTTTTGCCCATTTGGTGAGTATGAAACATGGTTTTAATTTGTAGATTTCTAACTACCGAAGAGGTTTCATGTTTTTCTAAATGTTTATTTGCCATTTGGATGTCTTTGTTCATCTGTCCATTTTTTCTTGGGTTATCTGCTTTTTTTCTTATTGATTTTATAGGATTTTTACATTATAGTGTGTTGGGCACAGGAGGTGAGCTGTCATTCAGAGTTCTGGACTCTTTCTGAACAATATAGCTCTATCACTTTTCTGGACCTAGGAATCCACCTCCAGATCCTTTGGCCACTGACCCCAGATGAGGGAAGAGAGATCGAATGAGGGAAGAGGAAGATCAGGTAGGAAGTTTCACAGGAGTCAGGCGTAGAAGTACTGCTTATCAATCACTTATGACTGCATTCCAAGGACAGTGGCCAAGTATGTGGTCTGTGGGAAATGTAACATTCTCTACAATGAATGCAGTGTTGGATCTGGTGCCCAAAGTATTCTGTCTGTCATATATCCCACAACCACGATGACGTTCTCCCACTATTTTCTAGAAAGTTTGTGTATAGCTTTTTCATTTTATATGTTACATTCAAAGGTTTAGTTGGCATTTATTTGGGGCATGATTTCATTTTTAAAAATCTAGATGCTATTCCCTGATTTATAGTAGTACCTATCTTGGATCCAGAAAATTATTTAACCTTTGTCTCTTTCATGTTTCTACAATGGAGACAATAATAATAAACAAATAAGATGGTTGATAGTTAGCTTTAATTTATAAAAGGTACTAGTACATATTAAATAAAATTCATAGTATTGTGGCCTGTAGAATAAGTATAAATATATTTCAGTTGATTATTTACACATGTTCTTTGAAATGATAATTTTAACATTTTAACTTTTAATGATTTTAACACATCTGACTTATGATAATCATTTCTTAACCTCTTTCTGCTACATTAGTGATTGTCTTGGGAAAATAATTTAACATTAAAATATCTTAAAATAATTTAATATTTAAAAATATTTAGTGCAAGTTCTCTTATGAGAACTTTTAAGTTTTGCTTTATTTTCATACCCATTTAGGTCTTTCTCTTTTTTTACCCTTGTTTAATTTCTGGATGTCTTAATTTCTGTTAAGAATTCGAATAGTGTTTATCTATGTATACCAGTTTTTTAGTATTCTTTGCTGAAAGCTCCACTCGTTGTTTTACCAGTTGATGTCATATCTCTATTTAATGAAAAAAATTTAAAAAGGAGTTCTTTTTGCTTTCACATCTTTTAAGAGTCCCCTATGAATCCAAAGAATCTATTTCTTGATATTTACATTTTTCTTTTTCAGTGAAACTGCACCTTATTTTATCTTTTTGCAGTTCCAAATCTCTTCCACACTCACACATTTTATTGCTTCTTCCCAACACCCATGTTTCACCACCTGTTCCCACACGAGCCATGAGTGGCTCACAAAGCTATTTCAGGTGGTCCATAAGCTGCCTGTCAGCTCCCTGCTCCTGTCTTCACAAGCAAAGTGAATCACTGATAAGGCCTTCTTGTACTTTCTAGTGACTGTTAGAGCTGATGCCCACCTGTTCCACAGTTTCTCCCTCTACCGTGGAAATAAACCTTCTTTTGAGTTTATGACTCATAACATTATAAATGGGGCATATCAGAGAAATTTGGATAATAAAAAAGAATATCCTACCAAGTCATACCATAGCAACAGGAAGTCCACATTTCCTTAAGATTATAAACTGTATGAATTTTACAGTTACAAAGTCAGGTATACAGAAGACATACTGGTTGAATTTACCTGTAACTAGACTCAACCTAGATTTAAGCACCCTTCCTGGCTTGGTAGTAGAGGATTTTGTCAGCTCTAGAAAATTCATTAACTTCTAGTCTAATAGTCCCTTAGTAAGGAGGGCATGCTAATTAATTAATAAGGATTCTCCTCTTCATCTAGATTTTTTCTTCCTTCTGGGTGGAGGGCTATCTCTATCATACAAGACATAGTAAGGTGTGGCGTGGGACGGTTGGCAGGTGTCCTTCATCACCTTTGGTGCTTGTCAGCCTGTTCTGAGATGAAATTCACCCTCAGGCCTTGGGCATTGGTGGCTAAGTCTGATTTCCCCACTGTGGTATCTGCAACTTCTCCCTGGCTCCCCGGTGCTGGCTCCTCTTACTCTGTTCTCTTCTGATTCTGCGCTGTCCTTGTATCAAACACAAGGTTTCTCCTGGTCCCTTTTGGGTCTGTCGGTCCTTCTAGTCCTTGTGTACCTGCTTGGGGTAGGGTGTGAGAGGGTGTGGGCAGGAGGCTTTCCCTATAGCACTTGGGGACATTGGAGTTCAGTGGGGCTTCTTTAAGGTCTGTGTGCCCAGAAACACTCTTCAATCTTTGCTTCCACGCTACTTTAGGTACCATCTTGGCTTGGTGGTAGAAAACTTGATCTTGCCAGCTCTGAAAAATTTACTAACTTCTATTCTAACACTTTCTCCCTTGTACGAAGGGGTGGTAATTACTTAGTAAAGTTAGGATTCCGGAAGAATCCTGGGTGACTTGCAGTCTTCCAGATTAATCTCTGGGAGAAAGACCAGAAATAGCCCATCCTGCCTGGGGATCCCTCAGACTCCTCTGAGCTTTCTGTTTTCAGGCAGCTCCTGAGTCTGGGGTGAAGTGGGGTGGAGGTTAGGGGATAGGAGGGGCACCACTGTTCCCTTTTCTCTTTCCCAAGGTGATGGGGGCTCTCTTTTCCTTTCGGGTGGGTGGATGGCATTACATCACACTTCATTCATCCCACTTCACAATGGAAACGATATGATTGGGTCCCCCTTGATTTGGCCTGTGATGCTGAAACCAACCTCTTGAATTTTAGAAAATTTTTCTTCCCTTTCATTTGCATGCCTCTTGCAACTGAAAAGCCATGGCTGTTAAGGATGTTGTCACTGCTCTGGATGCACATGTGTGAAACAATGCAAAAGGGCTCAGAGGTGAAATGATTGGGTTGAGAGATCCTTAACCCAATTGTTGAATTAATCCTATGGTAGGATTAACTTAGTGGTAGGTGAAGGAGGAGGTGGGTCATTGGGGGCATATATTTTGTATCTAGTGAGTGGAGTGTCTCTCTCTCTCTCTCTCTGCTTCCTGATCATCACGTAAGCTGCTTCCTTGCACTGCACTCTTCCGTCATGATGTTCTGCCTCACCTCAAGCTGTAAAGAATGAAGCTGTTCTTCTATGGACTGAGACCTCTGAAATCATGAACTTTTTCCAAAATAAACTTTTCCTCCTAAAATTGATCTTGTCAGGTCTTTTAGTCACAGCACTGGAAAAGCTGATTAACGTAGGAATAACATCTTTTCAATGCTTTTTAGTGGAACACTGTGTAAGACAATGCAAAAACAAGATTTTGTGGCCAAAGAAAAATGGGGAATACTAGAGAAAGCACAATTAAATAAATGTGGATGTAAGGAGAGATGAATAGCCTGATAGTCATGCCAGTTTTCCCAGATGTGAGAAGTAAGAATTCAGAGGCTTTGTCTTAGGGCATGGATTTGAAATAAGAGCCAAGACAGCTGCAAGGTTTGAAGCACAAGGACCATTCAAAACAAGGCAGTTCTACAATGGAGACTTTGCCAAAGAAATTGTTTTGGTCCAATCTTTGATTCATTTTTAGATTTCCTTTAGGCAATTAGAAATTGGATTTAGAATTAGTTAAAGCAGTAGACCTGCAAATGTAACTTCCGGTGTCACCAAGACATTGGTTTTCTTTGGTTTGAAGGGTGAATGAACTAGGTGAAGTGCAAGAGAAGAATATAATTGTCCAGGAATCTTAGTATAGAATCTTGGAATTTTGAGATCATTCAATTCAGTCTATCTATAAGGAAATGAGGCCAGGAGCTCTAAGTGAAAAAGAAAAATAGTCAGTGAAAGAGAAAATGAGCAATCAGAGGTGTGAAGAAGCAGAGAAGTCCAATAATACAGAAGCAAAGGGAAAGAGACACAGGTACATCAAAGAGGAACTTGAAAGCAAATAACAATGAATCCAGTTTCCATTGGTTTGAGATGGTACTAGACATTTTTGACACGTTTGTACCTTCCCAGCATTGTGCATCCTGTGAGTTGTAGAGTTGGGATTTGGTCTCGTTTGCCTTATACCAGAGCCCTGCTAAATTGTAGAATATTTTTAGTGCAGGGGAACATTTGGGAGAGACATCTGGAGGGGAAGGGCAAGTTTAGGAGATATTTGTGGAATTCTCTAAAATCAACCCCACAAGGTAGATCCTTATGTGGTTTTTATGACCAACCGAGCCCAGAATATTTTACCCCTGATTGAAAATTCGTAAGGAGCAAACTCGAAATTCAGATGTGTCAATTCTAGATTCACGGGCAGAGTCACTGAGGGCTGCTTCATCCAGTTTGAGAAAAAGGCTGTAATGGTGGGAGATCCTCTTTGTCTAATTTCCTTTTCTAACCTAGGCCTTTCCTGATTCATCTGGTTTTCATCTTAGATCTCCAGGCCACACCTGAAGCATACTATTTTCCTTCTCCTGGGTGTTAAGAGTCACATCTCATTCACCCAAAGTTCTCACATGTACCTGGGTCCTTTATTTACAAAAGATCTCTTGAGCTTACTCTTCTCTTGATTCTTATATTCAGTTTTCCAAGCTATCCTTTGGTTTATTTACCTACTTTGAGATATTCCTATCTCATCTATAGTTGCTTATTTTGCATCTGTGTACATAAGAATCCATTTTATAGCTCAGTGTACACTGTACTACAAACAAGGCATATATGAAATTAGAACAAATAAGACCAGGCTTATTTTTCACGGAGCAACCAACAAGGGAAAGAACTTATTCAGGGAAGTCGAAGGTCTGAAAGTGAAGTGGATTACATGGAAACACCAGAACCCCATGCAAACTATTGGTTTGAAAAGCTTGACTGAGGGGAGAGAGTGGAAATGGTAATTGTCAGGGTTGTAAAGAACTTATCTTATTTATCTAAAATATTTTAGCTGATAGATAAAAACATAACAATTACACATATTTGGTGGGCACTATGTGATGTTTCAACAAAAGTATGTATTGTGTTATGTTCAAATCAAGGTAACCATATCTAGAACTTGTTTTTGTTTTTGTGTTTTAGAAAGAGGGACAGTGAGAGAGACACAGAAAATCAGTTTTATTCATTTTTTTGTGTGTGTGGCCTTCATTGCTCCGACACTTCATTATGTACATGGTGCTGGGGTTCGAACCTGCATTCTCACGCATGCCAGGCAAGCACTGTAACCTCTGAGCCATCACTTTAGCCCCTAGAACTTATCTTTTTGTTGTTGTATCTATTGTTTACTTTTGGGAAGAGGCTGGTGTGTATGATGGAATTGGAAGATAGAGTATTTTGATTAAGAGCTAGAGCTCTCAAGCCAGGAAGTTCTGGAATACAAGTCTTTGTTCCTTCAGAATTGGGTGTTTTGGGTCATGCTTATTAGACATTCGAGTCCTTGCTACGCACAGTGGATCATCATTTTTGTATCATCTGGAGCTGGTCACAAATGCAGAATCTTTTTCTTTGCCTCTGGTCATTATAGTTTGAAAAAGAAAAACCCTCGGATGTTCTCTCATTTTAAAAATAGGGATAGTAAAGTTACCCAAAGCAAAGAGCAGTAGGGAGGAAGAAATGGCATGATCAACGTTAGTACAGAGTAATTGTTCAATGAATGTTCAATGCTTGTTGTTATGATTGCGGTTGAGCATCTTGGAGAAGAAAATAATAACTTGAGCAAAATAATCCCTTAGCAGGTGTGTAGGAGTATGTTCTGGTTGTAGCTGACAGGATGAGCTCCAGGGAGCGGTGGGGCTAACTTGTCAATGGGATCATTATGGATAGGTGCTTCCCGCCCTAAACACCTTCTCTTCCTGGCCAAGGGCAATCTCGGAGCCCCAACTCCAGATCCTTAACTTTTCCAATTCTCTTTAGAGTACTAAAATTTCAAAATTATGAAGACTCTCTGAACACAGCTGTAGAGTGCAGATGGATTCACTAAAGACATTCAAATGAATTCAACAGTTTGGCTTTGGTATTTAATGTAGGTAGAGATGTTGGTTTTTGACATGCTAACCAAGCTATTCTTTTGAGTTTTTCTGAAGATATTGAGAGCTCTTAAATGAATGGCTTTGTGAAGGAATAGACACTAAAGGTAATGTTATTTCTGTTGTTCCTATGACAACGGACATGCTTCATGGAATATATCCATCATGCATGGTCTTGAACCATCTGATTTCCAAGTCCTTGGTGAAAACCCTGTAGGAATGAAGTGTAGGTAAACTTTAATCAGTTTTATAATTACTGTAGTCCTTGCAGAAATTATTTAACTTGATTTTGCAGCTGCTTCGACATAAGGCCCAGAGGTCTTATTAGGATTTTTATTGCCACTTTAAGGAGCAGTTTAAGAATCATTATTGTACTTTAGCTGCAGATGCCACTGTTTCTGTTTTAGGCTCTGAGACTAGGTCAAAGTGACATCACACAAAGACGGAGAAGGGCCAAAGTTATTTTTTTCCAACTTGCTCTGTCAAATATAAAAATTAACCATACTTTGAGCTGGGTTTTATGTATTGGTAATGTATGTTTATGTTAGAGTTTCTGTCAAAACAGGGATTAAAGATAAATGTATCTAATTAAAAGAACATTTTCTTAGAGCTCCTGGTAATAGATACCTCTTTGTGAGGTCTCGAGGTATGGCTTTCTTTAAGGCCTGATGCAATTTGTGTGATTGGATCTGAAGAGGAGAAGAGATTTTTGATTTTCTGAAAATAAAACAGTCTAAGAACTGTCCAGGGTGAACTCTAAGGAAATGACCCAAGTCACAGCCAGGTCAAGTTTGCTTATGTGGGGAGTTATATAAAATGCACATGTCTAACCTACTTCTGACTTTCTTTGCACCAAATAACATTTTCCTATAAAGTCTATGAAGCAAATTTGCATTTTCAGAAGCTGGCACCTCTTAACTACTAGTGGATGAGTCAACACATTTCAAACTGAACCCTGGGTGATTAAAAAACAAAACAATGTCATACAACCTAAGGCATTTGTAGAGTTGTATTGGGAAGGAGGGTGGGGAAGGATAAGGGTGGGTAATTGTGGGGGGCTCTTGGGAGTAAATTTAATTTTCAGAAATTTATATATTATATTATTTCATTAGAAGCTTGTTTGTTCAACAAATAAATTTCTGAATAAAAAAAACCAAAACTTTCAGGATCCAATTGGGCAACTGTTGCCTGTTTTCCTCCTTGACTCTACAGGTAGTTGAACTTTGACTGTTAAGGGATATGCTCCAAGCATCTGTGTTTTGTTTTTCTGTAGTGAGCAGGAGGGAAAATGGAGGACCAGTGTCAACTACCAAAGCCAACTGGACCTATGGTCTGAAAGACAGATTCCTAGGAAACAACATCATATAGAAGTGAAAATGTCTTAACAGGAGTGACATCATATATAAGTGACAGTCTTAACAAACCCATTGCATCTTATAAAGGTATTTGTTTAATTATTGCAATAAAAGAATAATTTTGTTTACCAATGAAAGGATTTAAATGTTGGGTAGAGGTTACAGCAAATTTTGCAAATAAATCAAAAGTAGTAACATACCTTGATATTAGAAATCATTTTCTATTTGAGGGGTCAGGGACCATCAGAGTGATTCTGAAACTCATTTTTAACCTATAGTTTTCTTTGATGTTCTTTAGAACGTGCCATTGCTTGCATTTGAATATTTATTAGTTTCAAACTTCTTGCCAAGAAACTTCCTTTCCCTTACACAAAAAAGGACAAAATAACAAAGTACCCTCATTTTAATAAAAGGACCCTTTGAAGATTAAGAGTGGCCAAGCTTCTGGCTATAAAATTTTATCTTTGTCACTAGATTAGCAGAAGCTTGTTAGGGAATTTAATTGTTAGCATAGTAATTCTACCACCAGAGGGCTCTCTATTTTTTTCTTGAATACAGTCAGAATACATTCCTTGCATCCAAGCCATACACCACAGGTTAAAGGCAAAAAATCTGGGTGTCCATTCATCTATCTCAACTTTCAAAAGTACATATGGAAAATTTGCTTTTAGGTCTTCATTGCAGCTTTCTTTACTCTGAGAGATAAAGAAAAAAAGCCCATCTTATAAGTTCCTACCATTTTGTGTCTTTGAAATTGATATTATTTCCTTGAAATATCTTGAGATGTCCCTGAGTTAGGAGTGAAGAGAACGAAGATGGTGCTTTGTGTTAAGTTGGTAGACATATGAGGAATTCCAGTGAACTGTTATGAGTAAGTAGCTGAAAGGAGGATGCAGTGGCAACTGCCCTACATCCAAGAACTTATTGAGGGTGTACTGTATGTTCAGCCTCAGTCTGAGGAAGGTGAATGTAGGAAAATCATTATCTATGATTGTATAGTGCTTCCATTGTGAGTTGGGAAATTAAATTCCTATATATGTGAAAGAGTGAATGCTGAGTAAGGGAACAGATGTTGAGCAGAATACATAAAGGTATTATAATAAAATTTATGTGTGAATATGTGACTAGAATTTATTGATATTGAATGTTAAAAATTTATCTACTTATATTTCTATTCATTTATCACCTGTTTCCTTTTTTTTTCCAGAAATGATTTAAAGCAGTAACTTTCCTACCCACCATGGCCTATGTGATACCTCATAGGAAAAATTCCATTGGCTGGGAATTCTTATTTCTGATTCCATCTCACACTAAACTATACCTGTGATCTTCAGCAAATTACTTTATCCTTGTTCTTCAACATCGTATCATATGTAAAAGGTAAAATGTAAGTATAAAAGTTCCCAAACCCTTTTTATATTCAGACTTCAGTTTTTCTGGAGTGTTTTTTTTTTTTAAATTTTGTGTGTGTGTGTGTGTGTTAGTTACTGGGGATTGATAGGGGCCTCACATGTGCCTGGTCAAGTACTCTACCATTGAGCTACACTCCTAGTCCCCGAGTTACATTTTAAAATGCTTTACTGGGACATAATTTACATCCCATAAAATGTACTCCATATCAGTGTACAATTTCATAATTTTCAGAAAAGATATAGAGTTGTGTGGCCATCACCACAATTCAACTTTAGAACATTTTCATCACCCCAAAAGTGTCTCATACCTCTTTGCATTCAATATTTTCTTCTATCCTAAGTCTAAAGCAACCCGTAACCTACTTTCTGGTTGTATACATTTGTCTTTCTGGAAATTTAATATGAATAGATGAATATAGCACGTAGGTTTTTTGTTTCTGGATTCTTTTACTTAGCATAATATCTTTGAGTTTCATGTGTTATGTGGCATATATCAGTAGTTTGATCCTTTGTGTTGCTGAGCAGTATTCTATTATGTGGATATGTCATATTTTGTTTAAAAAACATTTAATTATTTCTAGTTTGGAGCTATATTATGAATAATACTGCTAGGAATATTTATGTATAAGGCTTTGTGTGAACACATGCTTTCATTTCTATTGGGTAGATACCTAGGAATGGAATTGTTTTGGCCATATGTGAATTTTATATAAACTACCAACATTTTACAAAGTGGCTATACTGTTTTATGTTTCTATAATCAGTGTATGAGGATTCCAGTTTCTCCATATTCTTACCAACACTTGGTATTGTCAATCTCCATTCTGATGGTTGTGTATTTATATCTCATCGTAGTTTTAATATGCATTTCTGTAATGAATAAATATGCTGAGCATTTTAATGCCTTTAATGGCTACTTATATAAATCTTCTATGGCAAAATATATATTTGAATATTATATCCCTTTTAAATTGTTATTTGTCTTCTTATCATCAAGTTACACCACTTTTTAAAATGTTTTCTGAATGCAAGTCTTCTTGTAAATATCTTCTCCTGGTCTATAGTTTGTCTTTTCATATCCTTAGTGATACCTTTTGAGGAACAAGTGTTTTCAATTTTTATGAAGCCTACATTATCATTTTAATGATAATTCTTTTGTTGTACTTTTTATTACTAAAAAAGGAACAAACTAATCATACTTGCTACAAAGAAATGTTTGGCTAATTCATTTTGAGTTCGTTTTTGTGTCTGATGTGATATATTGGTCTTACTTCATTTTTTCTGTGTATGCATATCTAATTGTCTTAACATCTTGAAAATACTATTCATTCTCTCAAATTGTCTTGAAACATTTGTCAAAAAATCAAAGACTTAAAATAAATGTAAGACTTGAGGACTTTATATTTTGCTCCTTTGATCTATGTCTGTGTTTATACCAATATCATATTGCCTTGATCTTTATAATCTTCCAAAGTGAGGTAGTATTGTGTTTTTATTTTTATTGAGTTTAGAATATTTTCCAAATATCTCTGAATTTCTCCTTAATCCATGAGTTATTAAGAAGTACTGATATTATTTAATTTATAATAATTTGGGGATTTCCAATTTTGTTTTTGTAGATTATTTAGAATTTAACTCAAATGTACTAGGAAAACATGTTTTGAATAATTTCAGCTGTTTTAAACTTTTTAAGACTTGTTTTATGGCTTTTCATATACTCTATACATGAAAATAATCTGTGTATTCCTGCTATTGGATGAAGTGTTATATAATGTCATTCAAGGTGGTAATAATTTCTTTGTAGTTATTTTATCAGTTTTTGAGAATGCAATTTTGAAATCTCCAGTGGCAGTTTTTGAATTGCTTATTTCCAGTGTTAATTATTGATTATTCCTTCATGTATTATACAAGAGTAAACATTTGTTATAGGTCTTCATGATGTGTTGACCATTTTATCATTTAGAAATATGCCTCTTTTTCTTTAGGGTTTTTTGGTATTATAATGGTTGATTTTGATATTAATATAGCCACTCCAGTTGTCTTATAGTTGTTATTTTCAAGGAGTATCTTTTCCCACCATTTTATTTTCAACTACTTGTGTCTTTTAATTTAAAGTGTGTTTCCTTTAGATAATATTCTTTTATTTTTATCTAGTCTCACAATCATTATATATTGATTTGAATGTTTAGTGCATTCACATTAAATATGCTTTATACAAGCTCATGTTTTTTTCTAAAGGAAAGGAAAGAAAAATATATTTATACAGTCTTCTATGCTTACCCACGTATTTATCCTTTGGGGTGTTTATCATTTCTTTCTGTTTTCAAGTTACCATCCAGTGTCATTTCCTTTCAGCTTGAAAGAATCCCACTGGTATTCCATAGGATGGGCCTTGTCTTTATTTCAGCTTTATTTTAGAAGGGTATTTTTGGTTGACATTTTTATTTGACATTTTTATTTCTTTTTTCTTTTTAATATGTCATTCTATTACTGTTTGATCTCCATTTTTTAAATTTCAAACCACCCATTAGTAATATTATTATTTGACCATGTGAGATGAATCATTTTTGTTGATGCTCTCAAAATTTTTTTCTTTCTTTTTCAGTAATTTGACTATGATGTATTTATAATGTGGATCTTTTAGAGTTCACCTGTGTTGTATTCTTTGAGCTTCTTGTTGTATATCAAATTTGAGAGGTTTTTCTGGGGCAATTATTTTGTCAAACATTTTTAATGTCATTTCTGTCTTCTGGAACTCCCATTACACATATATTGATACATTGGATGCTGTCCCACAGGTCTCTGAGGCTGTGTTCATTTTTCTTTGATCTTTTTCCTCTCTGGTCTTTAGATTGGATCAGTAGAAATACTTTCTGCTGCCACCTCTTATCTGCTGTTGAACTTGTCTATGAAATTTTTATTGCTTGTTATGCTTTTCCACCATCGACTTTCCAGTTGGTTTTAAAATAGCTTCTATTTCTCTATTGTGATTACTTATTTGTTGAGTCATTACCATCATATTTTTCTTTCATTCTTTAGACATGGTTTTCCTTTAATTCTTTGAACATATTTTTAATAGCTACTTTGAAGTCTTTGTTAAATCCAACATCTGGGCCCAATCAGTTTCTATTGACTGATATTTCCCCATTTGCTTGGTTCTTTGCATGTCTTATTTTTTGTTGTTGTTGTTATTGAAAATCGAATATTTAATATAAAGTATTCTAGAAACTGAATTCTAACCTTTTCCTAAGATTTGTTGTTATTATTTTAAAGTAACTTATCTGGACTTACTTGCAGGACCTGTGTCCCTTACAATGTGTAGCCACAGATATTTTTATTAAGTTTTTAAAAAATTCTATTTATATGTTTAGCCTGGATTCAAGTCATTGTCCTTATGTCTTCATAGGTTACTGGTGAATCAATCAATTGTTCAGTTGTGCTTAAACATCTTAGCTCATAAGAGTTCCAGTTTCTGCCAGTTAATTTGTGTTTTTGTTGAGGAACGTGTTGAAAGTTCAGGCAGTGTTTAGTCTTGCCTCAGATTTAACTTTCTATGGACCCTTCTTGGGGTCCTCAGGCATGTTTGTAGTTTCTCAGTAAACCAGGAATAAGGATGAACTTCTCTATCTGTTCTACAGGTTTCTCATATCTAGGTTTTCCCCATTAAATTTCCTTCTGAGATCACAACTTCAGGCTAATACAATTGTTCACAGCTCTTATTTTTACTGACAGCACCGTTGGTCATTAATTTCCACTGTCCTTTCCAAAATAGTCTCTGCTGACAGGCAGATATTTTTCTCAGTTAGTGCCACCCTGATTGAGGGTAAAGCTGCCACACTCAAAACATCTGGAGACTCTCAAAGTTCTTACCCCAAATTCTAGTATCTTATCATAAATTAATACTAGTTAGTATATTATTTATTTTAAGTAAATGTCTAGTACCTAAAATACATATTTTTGACAATTTTGTCAATTTAAATTTGTTTTAAGGGCAATAGATTTTCCAATCTCTTCACTTCACTGTAAATGGAATCCTGTCCTGAATCAGTTTTTAATTAATGGTTATTGATGCCTATGTTTTTTCCCATACAATATTGTCCTCTGCATCATTGGGAGCATTAGTGATGTAGTAGTTATTAAAAGAATAGTCTTGTATAATCTCTAATCACTAATACTTGCTCTGTAGGTTTTGATGCTGGAAAGTTTTTGATCCAAATATAGGATGTCAATTAACGATAATCAGAAAACAACCAGTGCTCTTATTCCATGTTCAAATACTTCTTACATGGTTTCTTAACTAAATCATTAAGGAGTTGCCATTGCTCAATTTTCTACCAGGATTAACAACTAAACTTGTTCATGTGCCTCCACTGACAGTTATGTAACAACCATCAACTAGATGACTGTAATTGTGAAAGTCATCCCAATTTTGGAGGTATTAAAATGTTCCTCTTAGAAATAATAAAATATATAAATATTTATAATCCAATTTACTCTTGTATAACTCCTTTTTTAAATGCTTTTTTATTGTGAAAAATTATCATCTACATATTAGAAAGTCAACTAGTGTCACCACCACCCAGGTTAATAAATGGAACATTGCTCTTTGTCTTAGTCTATTTTCTTTCTTCCTTTCTTTTTTTATTAAGAAATTTATTTGTTGAATAATCAAACAACCTTCTAATGAAATAATATATATATAAATTCTGAAAATTAGATTTACCTCCAAGAGCCTCCCCAATTACCCACCCTTATCCCTCCCTCCCCCACCTTTCCAATACATCTTCTTTGAATGCCTTAGCTTGTATGTCGTTCCACCTTATCTAGATTTAAAACATGTTAAGTTTTTGTGAACTTGAATTGTCTGGCTTGTTATTTCTGCTGCTTATCACCCGTGGTAACTATTTTCCTTGAATGCCTGGCTATTTTTGAGTATACATAAACATTCATCATACTTGAACATGTAGGAGTGATTTAAAGCCTAGGATGAAGGAATTTTACTTGCTTTTCTCAGGCATATGAAGGAACACCTTTATCCAAGAACAAAATTCTTGAGCCATAGAAAGCAGATTGCAAGAACATGAGAGAGGAGGCTTATTTTAAGCTAGATTGGTGAAAGAATTCTAATCTATACTTCACGTCATTTATGCTTAGGCTTTTAGTAGTCTATCCTCCATGCCATATGAAACCAGCAAAATGCAAATCCAACTGAGATTGGCAAATACCCTCAACGCTAAAACAGTTTCTTTCTTTCCTTCTTATTGTACTCATGTTTTCCTTTGATTTTTGTCCTAGTAGTTTCTTTTAGGGTTAGTGATTTTTTAAAGAATATATGTGTGCATATTACATTTATGGTTATAGATAAATAAATGTATAAATATAATGTACTTATTTAATATTTATAGTTTTTAGTGGGAACGTTACCCAAATAAAAACTCATCACTATCAGAAACAAGAACCTGATTTATATCAACCCTCACATTTTATAGATGAGGAAACATTGGACTCAGAGTATGAAGTGGACTGATCAAAGCTCTTTGCAAAATTTGGATTAACACTTTGTTTATCTGACTCTTAAGCCAGAATTGTTGCCATTATTCATAGTTTCTTTTAGAATGTTAATCAACAGGGTGTGGCCAAATATTTAACAGTTAGATTTCTGGAGGAAAAAAAGTAAACCTCCACTTATTGTGTTTGCCAGTTTTAATGGGTAAGTACTCCCACTGTGTTCCATCTCAAGTTATCACCTTGATGATGCCAAACTCAGAGTGGAGAAGAGATGCATACAGTTGGCTCCCACTAGCTGGTATACCTGGCTCCAGCAAGTAATCAGTTGATAGAGAATTAACATTTTTTAATATCCCTACATGCCAGGCAAGGCACTTTATTTATGCTGTTTATTTACTTTTCACAATATTGCAAGGTTATTATCAGAATTGCAATTTTATGGATAAGAAACTTAAGATTCAGAAAGATAAAGCTGTTTACTCAAAGCCACATAGTCAGTAAATGGCAGGACCCATATTTGAAACTAGCTCTGTGACACTGCCAAAGCCATTGCTTTTCCTGGTAAGTGTGCATTATTTCATCAGTGGTGTGATAAACCACTCTACAGAAGGGGGACCAATGGGAGATAGTGGAAATTTTCTTTTCAAGTGATTTTATAATTTATCGTATTACCTTCTTCTGGCTATCCCCCACCCTTTGGCTCTATTATGCCTCTACAAGTTATACTCAAGTTAATGTCCATGTTTCCTTGTCCTTATTCTGTCTATAAAACTCCTTAAACTTACCCTGGAGTTCTAAACAAAAATGTAGTTTCTTGCTCATGGCCCCCTTCTTTTGATGTATATTTGGACCTGGTTTTTTGACAGCACTTGTCTGTCCATCTCTCCATCCTTTCATCTGTCAGTCTGACAATCTATCCATCCATCCTTCATCCATAATTGTGCCAGATATTGTTCAAGGTTCTGTGATACAGAAATTAATACAGGAAATCAATCACTTCTGTCCTAAAGAAATTCTCTAATGTTCAAAAAATGTCTAAAATGTTGTTACTTCTCCAGAAAAAAATATAGCATTTGTTATAAAAATCCGTAGAGTTTCTTAAAGCTGAAAAATCAAAGTAGCCTAAGTAGGTAACCAGTAGTTCCTTTCTCCCATTTCCTGGTGTTTTCTATTTTGCAAGAGGCTCCTATGTTTAGAACTAAGGAGCATATTTTAAAGTGACAGGTAGACAAACTATACCTCCCCAGTGGTCCTCCCACTTCCAGCTGCAGTGATGCCCCTTTTGACCTAGTTGGAGAGCCATTTAACACACACATTTCAAAGAAGAGAGACTAAGTTCCCTTTGCCTCCTTCCAGCTGTGAATTTCTAGCCTTGTATCCCATTTTCAGTAATGATTTAATATAAATATGTTTAAAGTAATAATCATGTTCTCTCTCAACCCTCCCATTCACAGCTGTGGCTACCTTGACATGGATCTGAACTGTGATTAATGCACGTGTTTAAAGAAACAGTCATTTTCCCCTTCTCCACAGCTGTATTTTTCCTACCCTCGAAATTCTTCTTTTTTACTCACACATATTTTAGTTCCAGGTTCACAGGAACCTATTTTTTTAAAAAAAATACTAGGTCTTGTAAGTAGGCTTTCTTCATCTCATATCAGTGTCCATGTCCTCACATTGGTCCTTACAACCTGAGATAGAAGCTGCTTTGAATAGATAAGTTCACATGTCTCAAGCTGTAACTGAGTCCTCATGAGAAATGCCTGGTTGCCACAGCTTTTCCCTCCTTTACAAAGACAATTCTGTATCTTCCTTCTTGACACTGAAGTGGAGCAGAGTGGGCTCCCCATAATCATAGGTGCATAATATTTTGCCTCTGTTATTAGAGCATTGTCCCCTTTTTGTCACATTAGGGACTGGAATTTCAGAAAATTATCTTGGGTCAAATTTTATTGCTTTGTCCGTTTAGCTTAAGTGAATTCACATAGCATAAAATTAACCTTTTGAAGTATATAACTTAGTGCCACTTAGAATGTCATACAACTATCACTTCTGTCTAGTTCCAAAATATTTTCATTACCCCCCAAAGAGACTCACTGCCCATTATGCAGTCATTTCCCCTTTTCTCCTCCCTTTAGTGGCTGGAAACTACTAATCTGCTTGCTGTCTCTATGCAAAGGCCATATTTTTTTGGATAGAAATGTCAATCATATTACTTATTTGAACAAACTTCTGAACGTGTCCTATTCCATAGTTGAGTAATGAAGGTCTCAAAGCCACAAATATCTGGCAGCAGAAAAGAACTGACACACTGTGCTCTCATAGAGAATATCTAGGCATCTAATTAAATGCATGATTAATTGGACCTAGATCCGAAATGGACCAGACTCCTTAAAACCCATATTTAACATGTGATAATGTGAACACTACAAGAAAGACTGTCTCTCAACCCCATCCATCCATGACTCAAGACCTAACAATAGCCATCAAGGATTTTTTAAATGAAGTCAATCATCAATGTGGAAGAAGATGCCAAAACGGACATAAAAACGGGTGGAGACTGGGGAGAGGTGCAAACAGGAAACTTCTAAATGCCATACAGAGATTCTGTAATATCTCTGTACAACAAAATCAAGACAGAAGATAAAAGAAGTATTTAGCTCCCTTAGACTTAGTCATGATCCTGTGACCTCTTTCCTACTGGAAATCCAAAACAAAGCACTCTCAAAATTAGAATCAGGCTGGGTTATAACTCAGGACATGCATTAAAGTATAGTTCAAAATAAGAAAAGCATTAGTGCCTGTGTCATGTTTGTAAAATGCCTATTACCTATTGCGCTGCAGAGTTATAGTCTGCTAGAGCTGATAAAAAATTACTAGGACTGGGTGACCTAAGCAACAGAAATTATTTCAGACAATTTGGGAGGCGAGAAGTCTGAGATCAGGTGCTGGCAAGGTGAGTGTCAGGCTGAGGCCTCTTTAGACTCACAGACAGCTGTTATCTTGCTCGTGTGGCCTTTTCTTTGTACTTGTGTGGACAAAGAGAGGTCTTTGCTGTGTATTCCTCTTCATTAAGGACACCAGTCTTATTGGATCAGGGTCCAACCCTGATGACTTTGTTTAAATGTAATTACCTCTTTAAAGGGACTGTCTCCAAATATAGTCACATATGGGATTTGGACTTCAACGTATGAATTTTGGGGGACACAATTTAGTTCACATGTACACAGTAGGTATTCAGTAAATGTGATGTAGGCTATTATCCTTAAGGATATCATGTATCTTTGCATTGCCATACAGTGGCACAGTTGTTTTTTTCTTTATAAAATTTGCTGAATAAATGAATGGCACTCTGGAAAGGCTGCTAAACCCAAACTGGAGATACAACATTTTGTAGTGTGGAGTTTCAGCACCAGGACCTAAAAAATGACAAACTGCCACTCTGGAGCGCCATGTGGAAAGGACATCTGTGGGAAAATTGGTCACACTCATGGTAAATACCCTGCCATAAGGTTATCTCTGAATAGGAAAGGCAAAAATTAGCAATCTACCCATAGAGAGTAGTCACTTCCAAGTTATTTTACTAGTTTATCTGTAATATTTTCCTTTGCGTCCACAACAATCTGTCATCTTTGGAAATGTTTTCGATAAATGAAAATAAAAAATAAACATAAAGGTCAATTAGTTCTTAGTAGATATCAAATCAATTAAAACCAACTAATTTTCTTTCCTTGCCATGTGGCCCAGAATCATCCAGGATGCAATAACATAGTATCCTGTTAGAGAGAGTGTGTTGTTGAATGCTATCTTCTGGTAAATATGGCAAGTATGTGTGATGAAAGGGATGAAAAATGCAAACTGGTTTCTAACATTGCCTTCCTGGTCCACGGAAGTGGTGAGGACTGGATTTCTGCTGTAATAAATACCTGAGACAATCTTCTAAATGGAAAAGTTTTATTTTGGTGGATAGTTTTGGGAGTTGTAGTCTGTGATTGGTTGGCCTTTTTGCGTTTGGGCCTGTGGTGAGACAGCATGTCATCAGGGTGGGGAGTGCATGGTGGAGTAAAATCCTTCACCTGATGATGGAAGAACAAAAAGGAGAAGAGGAAGAGATGAGAGTCCCACAGTTGCCTTCAAGGACATGCTTCCAATCACCCAAGACCTCTCAATAGTCCGCACCTATTAATGATTCTATTGTCTCTTGCTAGCATCACTTTGAGGAACAAGATTTTAACACAAAGTCTTTGGGGGGCACTCCAGATCCAAACTATAGCATGGGCTAAGCCTGATTCCTGGAATAGCTCTAGCTATGCCATGCTTTTTTTCCTCCTAGAAGACTGGGTACCATTTCACAATTGCCCCTTTGCTGATTTAACAGGAAAGGCCACAGACTCCTACCCACCCACGAAAATTGCAGCTGATTTCAGGAATGTGAAGGAGAGTGCATGTCATCCCAGCTCTTTTCCAAAAGAGAAAACTCAAGACTTAAGAAAGGACTTTATATCTTTACAGGAGAGTGGAAAAAGAATGGGGAGAATTCCACATATTGGGTCCTATAAAATTTTCAAGAATACTCTTTCCAAAACTGTTTCTCTATATTTCTTTATTGGCACAACAGGCTTTTAGTTAGAAAGGATATTTTGGAGGCAAGAGAAGTAGGATTTTCAGATTACATATACCATACCAGTAAAATTTCTAAACCTTGGCAAAGGCGGCAGTGGGGTGGTAGTGGTAGTTAGGGCAGACAAAGTGTTGCTATAGTGTTAGTTTGTTCAGTGAAAGCATTAAAACACACACACACACACCCCTAACATCTGCAAAAATTAGCACTTCATAGGAGAAAGGGAATTTTAGCATGATAAATTAGGTTGTTCCTTACAAGAAATGAGAGTTGATAAACACTGCCCAGGTGCTCATATACAAACATCATCTTTAGTTTTCGTCTTGTCTTTTTTTTTTTTTTTTTTAGTCTAATTGGGCTGCTTAGGACTTAAGCTTGGGGACTGGTCAGTACATGGCCATTCTGAGGCCATGGCACTAGGTTATTCCTAAGGCTTCTTAAGATCCAAGATTCAACAGTATAATAAGTAATCTTGATGTTATACCATTCTCCTTCTTGTACCCCCAATGAATACCTTAGGTAGGAGGGTCATGGCATGCAGAACTAAAACAGTCACACTAAACATAACACAGGAAGTACAAAAATGGAAAACATACAAAGAATCACATTGCTCCAATAGTGTATCTCCCTCTTGGCATAGGATTTTATTTTTGCCAGGACACAAATTCATTCATTCAACAAAGCATGTAATTGACCATTTTCAAGGTCCAATGAATGTCCAATTTCATACAAGTTGCTTCAAGTTAAAAGCTTTTCACCAGTCCATATTGTGGTAAAAGCCCAAAGGAGTTTTACTAGAAAAATCTCAAGAGAAATTTGCAATACTGTGCTAACTATGTAGGTAGAAGTTTTCCCTACTTAAAATATTTTAAAAGCACACGACATCTGATCTAACTCTACTTTATACTCTTTCTAGATAAGTTTTCATCAGGCTGCTCAAACAAATTAATTGCTACCTGTTTCCCAGTGGCCCTCATCTAACATTCACATGCTGTCTGCAGGTGTCTCACTACTATGCTTCACTTCCACAACTAGTGGAAGCTATCTAAAGTTTGGTCAGGCATTCTTCTGTTGTATTATTATCCACAGTAATTTCCCAATTATTCTGCAGCATGAAATACCAGGAATCACATTGTGGTTCTCCCTGGAAGAACTCCTGAAATCCTTTTTCTCTGTTTGTGTCCTTGGCTATTACATTCTTGAGCTTATTGTCATAGTTATTTAGTGAGGTTTCTGATACACGGACACTTCCTGTGCATGGAATGTGTGTGAAATGACCAGCTGGCTGGGAAGTGAAAGACTGAATGTTTCAACGGAACCAAGTGGTAAAATTATGAGACTTTTGAATGGGAGATTTCAGTATGAAGGCTTCGTAACTGCTCACAATACACGTGGCCAGATATTCCTGACCAGTCCAATTCTTTAGAGATTGTAAATTGTATAGATGACACTCAATGAGAAAAAGGTGAAAAGAGATGCTCAGTGCCAATTTGCTCTAGACTGGGTGGAATGGCAGATAATATGGTGACATGAGAGGATGGAGAAAATGAAGGTTCAACAATTAGTGGTGGTGTGGTTTAGAAGCATTGGAATGTGGTGAGCTGAGCTGAATTGTCCTGTGAATATAGCCGTGGGATTAGATTTGAAAGAGTTCATGAAAGATTTCTACAGAAGGGTCTTCTCAGGACTTCTTAAAATGCACAAATACTTCTAGGACTTCAGCAATTGTGAACAATCAAGAAACTGATTCAAAAAGAAGTTGAATATTTATATGCCTTCTTCTACCAGCATTTCCCTCTGTTGACTGAATCAGTGATCCTTGTGCATTCTGTATTATGTGATAATCTCAGGCTTTCCCTCTTGGCTTTAGTTCCTTTCCCTCTCTTCTGAGTGAATGAACAATATTCTACTCCTTTGGCATCTGTAAGAACAGTAAATATTTTAGACTTTGAGGGCCATTCAGTCTCTGTCTCACTATTCAACACTGCCTTTGTAGGATACAGCAGTCACAGACAATATGCTAATTAGTGGGTACAGTTGTGTTCCAATAAGGCTTTATTTGAAAAAACAGGTGGTAAGCTTGATTTGACTTTCAGGCTACAATCTGCCAACCCCTGATCAACATGATAAAATACCATGAATTTTTTTGTTGTCCTTGAGTAAGAACTCTTAAATTCTCCCACTCTGTTTTATGTATAATTTTCCCACTTAGACATTTTGACTTTGTTAGGGCGAGGATCATGTTGGACTTACCAACATATTCATAATTCTTCTTAGTGGTGTCTAACAACACATAGAATGTTTCATAATTATTTGTTGAATGAAAGATTGTTTAGTTTTAGTTGCACGCATTTTGCTCTCTCTTTATGCATCTCCTTTTCTTTTCTCCTTGACTAAACTTGTCTTCTTGTTTAGCATATTTTATTTTGCTACAATATCTGTCTGTTACAATATCTTCTGTCCTATATCCTCAATGTGTTATTGACATTCCTCCTGTTAAGAGTTGAGTCTACTTTCTGTTCTCTCCTCTTGAATATGATAGGGCTTTTGGTGACAGCACAAGTAATGTTATGTGACTTGTGAGATTAAGTCATAGAAAAGCAATACAGCTTTTACCTGTTTCAATTACAACCTTCAATTACCATGCAAACAGTTTGACTGTCCCAAAGCAGCCATGCTGTGAGGAAGCCCAGCCTAGCTTGCATGGAGTGACCCCATGGAGCTGTTCTTTAACTGCCTAGAGAGACAGATGCTTAGATAGCCCCAGATACTTAAATCCTGCCTTCTACCCTCATCTTCCAGCTCTGGAGACAATCTAATCAAAGTGGCAAGAGAGATCCTGACTTGGACAAGCTCTTCCTTAATTTTTGACCCACATAAACTGTCAGATAATTAACTACTTGGTGTCTTAAACCACTGAATTTTTGTACAGCAGTACATAATGGCAACACCTCTTTTCTCTTCCTGAGAAAGTGGTCACAGAGTAGTTAAAGTGATGATTTTGAAGTCAGTCTTTTTTGATTCAAGTCCAGCTTTCATACACTCTAACTATGGGGCATTGTGAAAGTTACTTAGCCTCCCAGTGTCTCCATTTTTTTTTTAAATTTGTTAAATGGATTTAATGAAGATAAAGTTTTTCATCTCAGAGTGGAAGTGGTAGAAGTATTGACTAAGTTGATGGAGATGAAATGCCTAGAATAACGATTGACAAATAGTAAGACCTTAGGACTAGCTATTTTTATTTCAGCCCCAATTCTTTAAAGATAGAATAAGAAAGGGACATTAATTAATGGAGGTTCCATCTCTTTCCTTATGATTCTCATTTCCATGGCAGTGCCTACCAGAGGGCCAATTTTTGTCTTATGGAAATATTTCATGGTATTCCAGATTCATATTTAAGGAAGAATTACTAATTTTCCTTTTCATTCCCAAGATAAACACCTACCCTTTGGCTTCAATAGACTTCTTGTTAACGATGATTCAATTATCCATCTATTAGGTAGATGCTCCCTCTAATTACCAAGTCCTTTGCATTGAATCCATAAGTAAGATTGATTGGTGCTAGCTCCAAATGTATCCTTGATAAGTTTTCCTTCATGTCTCTTATTTTTTACCCATCATTCTTTACCTGTAATGCTGAAATTGCTCTGTAATATATGTTCCCAGTTTTCCATTTCTTTCTATTTTTTCATTCTCTTCACAACAGTGATCTTAAAAAGTCAGAGTACAGGGCTGGAGCGGTGGCTCAGTGGTTTCGGCGCTTGCCTGGCAAGCACGAGAACCCAGGTTCAAACCCCAGCACCACGTACACAACTGAGTGTTGGAGCAACGAAGGCCATGTGAAAAAACTCAATAAAGTTGTTTCTCCCTTTCTCTGTCTCTCTCAATCTCCCTCTCTCTTAAAAAAAAAAAAAAGTCAGAGTACAATGCAATTCATAAGTAAATAAATCATAACTATATGGTTCATTAAATGATAGAAGCATGAAAACAATCCATGTAACTGACATGAAATATTACCAGAAGTCCAGACACCCTTAAGCCTTAATATCTGCCTAATATTATCCTTTTTTCCCTCAGCAAAGGAAAACATTATCCTGACTTTTAATTCATTCACACACATGCACACACATCACACATACCATTGCATCTGGCTTCCTTTGTTCAGCATTAAGTTTGTGAAATCCAACCATGTTGTGTAAAACAAAAGTTTTAGTTCCATTGTTTTACCATGTTCTAGTATATGAATATACCTACATTCATTTATTAGCCCATGAATAATGAACTTTTGATTTGTTACCTACTGTACCATTATGAAGGATGTTGTTATAAACTCTGTGTGTGTGTGTTTATGTATAAGTACATGTGAATATATGTGTGAATTTTGATTGGATATACACAGAACAGTGAAATTTCTGAGTCATAAGTTGTGCATACATTACTTTAAATTTCTAATAGCAGGCTGTAAGAGTTCCATTTGCTTCATTTATCTGTTAGTTCTTTATATCATGTGTCTTTTTCATTTTATCCATACTGGTAGGTATGCACAGTATGCCATAGTACAATTCTTATGTTTTATCCTAATAACTAATAACTAACAACTTTTTCATGTGCTTTTTTGACTACTATATATCTTCTTTTATGAAGTTCCTATTTGAGTATCTTTCCCTTTTTTATGTTGAGTTTTCTGTCTTTTGCTGATTAGTAAATGTTCTTTTATAGTCTAGATTTGTGTCCTTTCTCAATTATATGTGTCACATATATGTCCTCTTACTTTGTCTTGCCATTTTACTTCTTTAAAGTTGTACTAAAATTCCCATATGCTTTAATGTGGTTTAGTTTGGTAATAACTATCTTTAGGGTTAGAGTTATTAGGTCTTAAGAAATCTTTTCCTGTTTCAGCTTTGAAAAAATATTTTGTTTATTTCCTAGATTCTTTGTTTTATTTTTCAAAATGGGCTAGATAATCCAACTGGAAATTGATTTTTGTGTGTAGTGTGCAGTAGAGATTAAGTTTCATTCCCTCCCACCAATCAACTACAGATATACAGTTGAACTGGCACTATTATCAAGAAGATTATATTTTTGCCACTACTCTGGGTGCTGCTGTGGTCATATATCAAGTGTCTTTACATCTCTCATTCTGTTTCTAGACATTCTATTGTGCTCTGTATCTAGTTTTGAACCTGTACCACACTATGTTAATAATCAGACTTAAATAGTAAGTCTTGATTCGACAAATTAAGTCCTATTTTTTCTTGCCCTACTACTCTTCTTTCTGTTCATTTCTCCTTCCTCTTTCTTCAAGAATATTTTGCCTTTTTGGCCACAAACAATGCAATGTCCTTAGAACAGCTTACCTCTTATCCTCTCCAGACTTTTGTGCTATAGTTGTTGTGTATTTTAAATATATGTGTATATGAACATCTTTTTTTTTTTAAGAGAGAGAGGGACAGAGAAAGAGAGAGAGATAGAGAGAATCAATTTTATTTAGTGTTTTATGTGGCTTTTTTTGCTCCAACACTTGTTGTGTATGTGGTGCTAGGGTTTGAGCCTGCATCCTTGTGCATGCCAGGCAAGTGCTGCAACCACTGAGCCACCACTCCAGCCTTGTATATAAACTTCTTAGGATGTCACTGTTTTATATGATGATAAAAGTCATTTGAACTTGTTAACATATTTAGTATTTCCACTGCTCTCTATAGCTTCTTGCATCTCTGTGCTTCCTTCTGCAGTCATTTTCTTTTTGTGTGAAAATACCTTTTTGTATTTCTTTTAATGTTGTTTGGTTGGTGACAAATCATTTCTTTATTTGCTTATTTGAAAATGTCTTTATTTTTTCCTTCAATTTTCATGTATCTTAGGTAAATGAATTTCAATCATGTTATTGCTTATATCAGTTTATTTAGCTTCACTATTATATAGTATATCAATGTATCTGGATACCTTGGTTAAATTATGTAATCTACTAATAATGAACCATTACATTGTTTTCAGTTTGTGCTACTATGAAGAATATTACTATGAATTTTATGTGTGCAGAGTCATGTGTGTATGTACATGTATATATGTTATGTATTTTCACTTTTTTGGTTTTTAATCTAGAAGTGGAATAGAAGTCAGTATAGAATTCTAAGAGGGCAATTATTTTTTCACTGGTGTTTTGAAGTTATTCCAGTTGCTTCTGGCTTTCATGTGTCTATTGAGAAATCAGCTGTTAATCTTATTGTTTTTCTCAGTGGGAAGACTGATCCTAAACAACCTTTTTAGTCATGGCTAAAAGAGGACAAAAATGGTCTGTTAAAAACAGAAATCAAATGCTAAACTTAAAATGCTCAGTGGCTTTTCCATTGCTTTTAGTAATCAGAATCTTTTATTCCAATTCACCAGATCCCATCCCATCTCCTACTGCATAATTCTCTGAATCCTTTTCATACCAATCTCCCTCTTTTTAACTAAATTCTAGTCGCACTCACCTTTGTGTCTTTCAAAGCATTAAGTCCATTTTCACCACTGATGATTTCATTTTAACAATCAAACCTCAGTTCAATTGATATCTCTGTCAGTGAGGACTTCCCTGACCACAAAGTATCCCTTCCCAATTATTCTTTCTTACTCTGTTTGAAGTTTCTATAACACTAAAGACTTTTTAAATTCCACTTATTCATGTAGGTTTTCTTGTTTATTGCTTTCTCCTTTTCCACACATTAAATGAAAACTCAACAAGAGCCTTCTATTTTATTTATTGCTTTTCCTAGGACTGAGAACAATAGCTGGCATATAGTCAGTGTTTAATAAATATCATAAAATCATAGAAAATTGGAACAAACACTTCCAGAAATGTTTTATGAGAGTGATAATAAGAAACTAAATTTAGAGTGGTCAAGCTGACCAGAAGTAATTTTGAAAAATGATTTTACATGAGTAGTATTTCAGAAAGCACTTTCAATGTATCACTGTTTCTCATTTCTTTCTGACAAAAATGTGGCAGGAGTGAGAATACAGTAATGCAATTGATAAAAACTAAACATATTTCTCCCCTAAGAATCTTTATAAATTTTGAACTACGGATTTCATGTCTAGTGAATTATCTCTTTTTGATTTGGTAAAGACTTTTGTAATTGTTCTCTGACTTACAAGTTTTCCAAATTATAATGTTGCTTTTGATCATTGCATAAGTCTTTGTCTCAGAATTGTTTTATCTTCATATTTTATCAGAGAATCTTTATGATACACTCAAGAGCCACACAAGGACCTAGACTTCAGATTTGCTCCACAGATCCACACTTTCAACTCCATGTTCACTGCTAGTTATTCTTGCCCTTTCCTGCTTTCTGGTGGTGGCAAAGAAGTAGTGACCTGACTCAAGGGCAGGCAGGATAGAAGAAAGCCAAGTCAAAGGTTTGCAAAACTGACACCCAGCATAATTTCATTGACCACATCTAGTCTGTCAGCCTTTTGGGAAATATTTATATCCCACCCCCACACCCTTTGTCACCAAGGAATTTCATTTTCCTCTTAAGTGGCTTAGCTCAGAAAGGAAGTGGGGAAGTGGGAATAATAATTTAAGAAAGGGAGCTAAACCACAACTACACCTTGTTCTTTTGGAGTCTGTACTGTCCTCTGTTTGAAGTTATGTAGGTTGTTCTATTTGTGTCTGTTCCACTTGTGTCTGCTGTCCTTGAGGCTGTGCCTTGTAGAGTGGCAGAAGCTTGAAACTTCATTAAACATTTTTTTTTCTTAAATGAAATATATTTCTTGTGAGATCAGTCTGTTCCAAAGGAATACCACCACCAGTCACTTTTATGAACCAGTTGTATAAGCCACAAATATTTCCTCATAGTATAATTGAGTACCTCCCCCTCCTCCACCAGCAACAGAAATTAATTTCACTGGATTTGGGACAGTTCACTTTATAGTCCAGCATGGTCTTTATTCTCAGACTTGATAATAACACATATATCACAACAAGTTGCTTTCCCTTGTTCCATAGAAATCTGACTCCAGCCCTCAGACGTCACAACACTAACTGTAGGGAGTCTTTTTGGCTTCTCCATTTCCTAAAAAAAGACTACACAATTGTAATTGGTGATGAGAAACCAGAAAATGAAACAACCAGCTTGAAGAAATTTCTCCTCCCATGGAACGTCTTTTCACAACCTTCCCACTTTTCCTTCCCATTGTAGTACTCTTCGTGAAAACAATGTGGTGGATGAGAATTGGGGCCAAATCAGGGAAGAAAGGGCAGTATTTATTATTATTCCTTAAACAGAAAATGCCAGTTTTGCGAAGGGAATTGTAGATTTAAGCCTTTAAACATGAAAATATTTGTCCTGATTAAATTCTAACAGTATCCCTAGATCATTCTTCCTGGCACAAAATGACTTCAGTAATCACTACAGCATTCTAATTCCTCTGTTGCCTGTCTTTCTCAAGGTGGTATTATCAGATTGTTTCATTGCAGAGTGCATTAAACCCTTGAAATCCAATCACATTTATTTTAGATTGTTTATTAAAATCTATAAACCTGGACTGTTTTAGTAGCCCTATTGGCTGAAACAGTGTGCCAATTTCTTTTAAACAACTGACTGAATTAATTGTACAGTGCACATTTGAGTAGCAGGTTAGATTTGAAATGCCATCAATAAGATTCTGTTTCCCAAATGCCTTGGTGGAGTAAAGCAGTCAGATGTGAAACTTAGAGAACAGGACTACTGCTAATCTGATTCTTTCAAGCAGTATTTCAGGCCCCAGCCAAGCTGCCAAAATGCAATTTTCTGCCCATATCTCCATTTTTGGTTCAGTTTATCCCAGGGTATTGTTGCAAGTCAACATTATCCTTTGGGGGCTCCCTTTTCTTTTGTTTCTTTGCTCTCCTATTTTTTTTTTTGTATAGTTTTAATTATAAATTTCCTGATGATTGCTCACCAGCATATCAGTCTTGGTTAAAGAACTGAAATCCTCATAGTTAACTTCTAATGGCAGGTAACATCCACAGATCCAGGGTGACCTACCCTGTTTTTGCATGAGATGCTCCACTTTAGCTACACTTTGGAGATGAGATATCCAAGAGAATGGCTTAAACTGCATTTTCACTTCCACAGACTGAACTTCCTTGTTTCTCAAGAGAAATGATTATAGATTTGTTTCTTCAAATTTCCCAGCTAACACATGACATAATAAAAACCAATTAAATTAAGGTCATAGTGATGTGGGTTTTTTTTTTTTTTTTTTTTAAAGAGTGAAACAACTTTATTTAGTTTTTCACATGGCCTTAGTTGCTCCAACACTCAGTTGTGTACGTGGTGCTGGGGTTTGAACCCGGGTCCTCATGCTTGCAAGGCAAGCGCTGAAACCGCTGAGCCACCGCTCCAGCCCATGATGTGGGGTTTTTGAGATGAGGCTGGATTCTCTGTTCCCGCTGGCAAATGGAGTCTGGGCCACTACACATTCATTCCAGCAGCCAAAACAGCCCGCTTCTAGTGTTTGTAGCCATTCCCAGTTAAAACTGGGAATTTGGGCTGGCTGCAGGTGTCTGCAGTGGAAAGTGTTAGCAGCTCTCCAGCTAAAAACTGGGTGTTGCAGCTCTTGGTATGGTGGAAATTCATCCCGGGAATTCGGCGCCAATCTCCTGGGTTCTTGTCTTATGAATTTGAAGAATAAAATCCACAGACAACCATGGAAGGAGGAGTAAAAGGAGTAGGATTTATTTAGGAAGAAGAGCAGAGACTCCACAAGGCAGAGGGGCACCTGGAAGCAGGACACCATCTAATGGAGGTTAGGCCAGAGGTTATATTGATTTTGGGTATGACCATAATTAACATTCATGCAAAGCAGGTATTGAGAAATGCATCAACTCCATTGGTTAAAATCTACGTAAAACAGGCATTGAAACTGGTCAGGAACACCACTGGTTAAAATCTATGTAAAGCAGGCATTGAAACTGGTCAAGAGCACCATTGGTTAAAACAAAAGGTGGCAAATACTTCCTAGTATCCACCTGTGACCACTCCCATCTCTTAGTTGGGACAAGGGTGAGCCTCAAGATCTTTTTGCATTTTGAAGGCCCTGAGCATGCCTGTGACCACCCCTGTCTTAGTTGGGACAAAGGTGAGCCTCATGGTCCTTTTGCATTTGAAGGCCCTGAGCATGCCCTGTCAATCACTCTCTGCTTCTACCAGCTAGTTCTTGGATGGGGGCCCTCCGTCCTGACTATCTAGCCATTTCACTGTCTCTCCTAATCTGTCTCAATAGCACATATGCCTACATATTCAATGTTTTTGGGGGGCTAATTACTGGTTCTATAATTTATGGGTGATTTAAGGGATTTTTTTCCCAAGCATAATTCTATCTATAGGCAATTAGTGCTTTAAATGCTGGAGCTGCAAAGTGACCATTACCTTCAGTGCGTCCACAAACTCTACAAAACCCCCTCGTCTCTTTGTTGTCCACTTATTTTATTTACATTGCTTTCCAGGCCTCTCTGGATATCTGAGTTTGCAACCCCTACTCTAAAGGTCATCTCCGTTCTAAGAAATCCCTGGTTCTCTCCAGGATAAATTGGCATCTTTCTAATCTAAACCTTTTCCTAACAGAAACCTCCCTTGTGGCACTTAGGTCTTTTTGCCTTTAGAACATGTTTCAAGCCTCCTTATTCACAGGATTTTTCTGTTTTGGGGGCTGCTGATGACAGTAGACTCTGGAAGTCGTGAATAGACTAGAGAATCAAGATCTGGGGTTGAGGTGAAGAAATTAAAATAGATTTGCAGGTTTTAGGGCTTGCTATTTATGAAAGTGAATATAAACATTCTTAGCAGTCAGAGAAAAACAAGGAGTTACCTGATCCCTACATATGTCCACAAAGAAACAGCATGTGAACGCCTTGAGGAAAGCAAAAATCATCTCTGAGAATTGTAAGTCTCTTTTAAGTTCGGAGAGTGAGTCTGTTCTATCTTTATATTGACTTGCACTTCCCATCACAATGCTGCACACTGGTACTTGGTAAATATTTGTTAAATATTTTCCTGACCTAGGGAATTGGCCATTTTGTGAGAAACTCAACTTTATGAACTTTCAAGGGCAACTCAACCAGTGTGACCATTAGTTGGTCAATTTGGAAGTTCTTCACTGATAATAAGCTAATAATTGACCCACTAGGAATTTTATCTCAAATACCTACTACTTCCCATAATTTTATTATTTCATCACATTGTACTTTGTGATTTGAACATAGACTCAAATTTTTCTCTCATTCCTTTATATTTCTGGTTATAACTTCTATAGATATTTGGAAAGCTTCTTCACAGTTGTGCACATAAGTTAACAGAAGGTGTTTGTAGTGAGATGTCAAGTAGCACCTCAGATTTAGTGGACTAGATTCTTGGAGTCCACTTGCTCGAGGTCTAAAGAGGTCATGGAAAACTGATTCTAGTGAACATGATGGCTGGGTAATCAGGACAGCCACAGACCATCCTATTTGTCCAGGCTTTTTATTCCCCCCAGCAGCTTTCATGCTTCTTTTTATTCTCATCTGTGAAACAGAAGAGTTTGGCTCAGAAGCTTCAGCTCAGAAAATGCCAGCCATGCTGTCACTGTGTCCCTGTTGTTCCCTTCCAGGTAGAGTGATATACCTGGCTCCATGCCTTGGCACCTTTGTTCACAGCTCCCAGGGATCTACCTTTGCACCTTCTTCTTTCTCTCCCTTCTCCATTCTGCCCGTGCCCACTCCTTCAACCTGAGAGCCTCTGGCTGCTAATGGTCAGTGCCAGTGCCAGTTAATCCTTCTCATCCAGGTGGCTAACGGCCAAAGTTGCAACATAAAACCTTTCCCCGAGACTCACAGCACCTTGGCACATGTCAAAGATTTCATAGTCTGAGCTGCTGGGAAGTGGAGTATGCAGAGGTGCTGCAGTGGAAAGCTTTCTTTGTTCCATGTCATTATCTCAATAAATTATGGCCATTGAGAGGATATGAGTGGAACTCAATTTTCTCTCTCATCTCTCTGCCTCTGGGACCGACCTGTTCATGTTTATACTCAACTGTTGAATAATTCTCAGATAGTTTATCATTTCTCTGTTCAGGAGCTGAGCCCCTCCTTCCTACTCTGTGATATGTAAACGTTTCATCCCAGTGCTCAAATTATTTAGCTCTGCTGTTTCAAAAAAATAAGGGATACCACTTGCAATAATTTCACAATCAGCATGTCTGTTTCCCTGAAAGACAAAAGAGTGAAACCCAGAGAAATGAAGTGACTTTTTCCAGGCTGCACAGATATAAATGACAAAGCTAGAAATGGAGGCAGGAGGTCAAACCCTCAGCCAAAGTTTCTTCTCTTAAAGCATGTGTACTTTCTGAATCATACCAAAATGAGTAGAAAATGGAAAGGTACACTATTTTCATTGAGCTCTGTGTACACAGATGGTGATCTGATCGTTGGAAATTTGAAGCTTAGGAAGGTGTTTTTATATTGGCAGTTTAACCAGATGGTTAAGTCTATAGAGTTTGGAGTTAGGATGTGTTTGAATTCATGCTGTCACTCATTGGCTGTGTATATATTTGAACAAGTTGTTCAGCCTTTCTGATCCTCCATGTACACATTGGTGAGATGAACTTATGGCTTTCTTGAAAAAAATGTTGTGATGATATAGAGAAGGGAAATAATTATTATTAAAGTCATTCTATGATGCTTGCGTAACATTTTTGTCTTCCAAAAAGATATGTTACCATCCCTTGCATACCTCCTTTTTCCCAACCTCTTCTTACTTTTCTGCTCTCTGCCTTTGAATATACTATCCTTTCTTTTCCTACATGTTAAGTCCCTCACTTTGTTAATATATCTGCTGCACCCCCAAGAGGGCTCTGTTGTCACTTCCTCAATTATTTCTCCATTATTCTGTCCTTGCATAGACAGAATCTTTGAAAGAGGATCATAGGAGGACAGTGGAGAAGATACCTGTCTGTAAGTCATTTATTTAAGAGACTCCAGCAATATATCTGATATAATTCCTTTAGGTTAGCAACAGCAAAACTGACCCAAGTTGGATTATGTTTCTTTAATATATCCATTTACTATGTATGCTATGACAAATTTCAGTGGCTTAAAATAGTACAAATTTATTCTCTTATGGTTCTGGAACTCAATGTCTGAAATAAGTCTCATTAGGCACAAATCAACATGTCAAGAAGACTGTGTTCCTTCCCAAGTTTCTAGGAAAGAATTTATTTTTCCTTCCTTTGCCATCTGCTAAAGGCTAACTGCTTACTTTTGCTCATGATTCCACTCTTACCTATGCAAAGCCAGCAATGTGGGGTTGAATCTCATGTTGCCATCTTCTGGTTCCTTCTCTTCTACCTTCCTTATCACTAATAAAAGGCCCTTGTGATCACATTTGGTCCACCCAGATAATCTAAGTTAATTTTCACACCCATCTCAGGGTCAGCTTGTTAGGGGACAGACAGATGTGAATGGTGGGAACACAAGGTTAGAGAATAATTCTGTAAAATGGGCCCATTTTGCTGACCCCCACATGCTTTCTTTTCCAAAAACAATTTACCTGCAGCTCTACCTGGCCTAAGTGAACTTGTTATGTGGCATTTCTCAGCAAACAACCTGTTATCTGCAGGAGAAATGTAGGTCCAGAATAATGTCCGTAAGAGGAAACAAGGTTACCCTGAAGGGAATTTGGGGTAAAATTCCCAGTGTGTCAGTTATTAACTATTATTGGTGAGAACCTCCAACTGGACCAACTAATGGTAATGGTGGTTGAGTTGTGACCAGATACTGAAACTCAGAGAGATAAGAATAATTGCTCCTAACCAGAAATTCTGCAAGAATGTATGGTTAAATGAAGTCAAAGAAGACCTGAAAAAGTGGAAAGACATTGTATGTTCTTGGATAGACAGAATCAATATTAAAATGTTCATTCTACTAAAAGCACTACACAGAGTCAATGCAATCCCCATCAAGATACCAATGATATTCTTCACAGATACAGAAAAATCAATTCTTAAATTTATTTGGAAGAATAAGAAACCCAGAATAGCCAAATCAGTACTTAGCTGGGGGGCGTGGGGGATAGAAGACAACAAACAAACAAAGCAGGAGGAATCACAGTACCTGACCTCAAATTATACTATAGAGCTGTAGTAACAAAAACAGCATGGTATTGATATCAAAACAGACATAAAGACCGATGGAATAGAATAGAAGACACAGAGACAAATCCATAAATCTTTAACCATCTGATATTAAATAAAGGGGGCAAAAATATATTTTGGCAGCAAAATAGCCTGTTCAACAAATGGTGCTGGAAAAACTGGACCAGCCATAAGCAGAAAATGAAATTAGATTCTTATCTCTCACCTTGAACAAAAATCAAATCTAAATGGACCAATGAATTAGGAATTAAACCAGATACCATACAACTGTTAGAAGGAAAAATAGGATCAACACTCCACCATATAGGCACTGGCTCTGACCTCCTTAACAAGATTCCCATAGTGCAAGGATTAAAACCAAGAATCAATAAGTGGGATGTCATTAAACTAAAAAGCTTCTGTACAGCTAAGGAATTAGTCAATATTATGAAGAAAGAACCTATAGAATGGGAGAAGATCATGGCCAGCTACTCCTCCAACAGGGGACTGATATCCAGAATTTACAAAGAACTCAAAAAAGTTAATGACAAAAACACATTCATCCCAATAAATAAATAGACTAAAGAACTAAATAGAAACTTCTCAACAGAAGAAACACAAAAGGCCTATAAATATATGAAAAAATGTTCAACATCTCTAGCAATCAGAGAAGTGCAAATCAAAACTACATTAACATTTCACTTCACTCCAGTTGGAATGGCAAAGATGAAGAATACAAATAAACACCCGCGATGCTGGAGAGGCTGTGGGGAGAAAGGTACACTTGTACACTGTTGATGGGACTATAGATTAGTACAGCCACTCTGGAAAGCAATATGGAGACTCCTCAAAATATTAGGGATGGAACCACTGTATGACACAGCTATCCCACTCCTGGATATGTTCCCAGAAGGATTAAAATTAGCATATTATATGAAACAGCTTCATCAATGTTTATAGCAGCTCAATACACAATAGCTAAATTATGGAATCAACCCAAATGCCCGTCACTGGATGAATGAATCAAAACATTGTGAGATATATATTACACACACACACACACACACACACACACACACACAATGGAGTTATACTCAGCTATTAAAAAGAATGAAATTGTGGCCTTTACAGGTAAATGGATGGAAATGGAGAAAATTATGATAAGTGAAGTTAGCCAAACTCAGAAACTTAAAGGTTGAATGTTTTCTTTCATATGTGGAAGCTAGAGTAAAATAAAAGATAGGATGAAAGATAGTCAAGTTTATATATTAGACCCAGATAACTTGGAGTAACAGAGGGATGCAATTCTTGTTATGTAGTGGGGGAAGGGGGTGATAAGGGAGGTTATAAATACTGTATGGTACACTTTATACCTCTGAGATGTTGAAAAATACTCATGTAAGCATTTAAAATTAGAAAATGTAAATATATATCTATAAGGAATCCAATTAGAATTGGTCAGCAGGGGCCAAGATGACCTAGAGTTGCCATGGCAGTAAAGACTTGAAAGTCTGAGGCCATCTTGCTGTCAGTCAAAAGTAAAGAAGTGGACCTGAGTAAGACTCTTTGGAAACTTCTGTGGAATCCCCAACAAAACTGGAGTGTAGGAGAGGCACATTGTCCCTCTTCTCTCTGAGAGGACCTACTCTTGCCCCTGAGAGTGTTCTGTTTCCTTTTTCCTATCCCTTCAACAAAGTCATTCCTGTTATTCTGAGCAATATGTCCGAAATATTTCTGACTTGATCTTGATGATTGGGGTTTGAAGGGCACCTTTGTGTTGCCTCAGTTTCCCAGAAGGCCCCAGTTCTGTAATAAGTTGATTGGCAATGTTACTTCCCCTATGTCATGTAACCTTACATATTCACAGGTTTAAGAGATTAATATGTGGATGTCTTTAGTGGCCTTATTTAGTCTATTGAATTTACATGCAATTCTTGGCTTTACTTCCTAGTTTTTGGTTCCATTTTCAGGCATGCCCTTATGGTTGCAAGATGTCTTGTAGTAGCTCCCAGTAGTAGATCTTACCTATTTCTTGTCCAGCAGGAAGCAATCAACATCTTTGTCTTACCATTCTCAACAAAAATGTTGACATTTGTTTGATTAGGCCAGCAATGTCCATATGCTAACCTGATAATCAAGATCAGTGAAAGATAAGCTGGATGGCTTAGGTCTGAGTTATCAGCTCTAGCTCTTTAGATGGAATGGTGTTTCCTAATTGGACCTGAGAACTTGGGAAGAATGCATCATTCAACTGAGAAATCCGATGAGAACTTTATAAAGGGATTCTTTACAAATGTGTGAGCAAGTGTAGGAAAATAAAAGGAGGAGTACAGTATCTTGTGGCCACTAGGAACAGCAGCTGTTAACACATCTGGACTTGAAAAGTGAAAGAAATGAATATTTACAACTCCTAGAAACAGAGGCCATATAGAGAGGGCCACCTGATGGTTGCTGAGAGCTTAAGTGGAGTAACTCAGTCAGTGCATGGTATCCCCACAGGGAAGTTGTTGGAGAAATGAGAATTCTCATGTCTTCTTCTTCCCTTACATCTGGTGTGCTGTGAAAGTTAGGGAGAGTTTGTGTTGAAGTTCCTGTAGGTCAGCTTAGAGGTGCACAAAAGAGTGAGTGAGAAGGTAAGAGAATGAATCTGTAGTGGCCATGAAGGACATGCAGACATCACCATACAAAACTCAGAAATTTTGAAAGGAAAGGGCTTTGTTACTGGGTAAGCAGGTGACAATGTCCATTTGAGAGGGGCAGAGGAAGGAACAGAATACCTTTGAATTCATTAAAGATGCAGATGAATGAAGGTATCATAAAATAATTTTCCAACACATTGAGTTGACTTGCCAATAAATTTCATAATAGAAAAGTTCTTTTGCTATTTGTTAAGAGGACAACAATTGGATTGGAGTGGTGACAGCACTTGCCTGGCATGTGCAAGTACCCCAGCACCCACGTACACTACTAAGTGTCAGAGCAATGAAAGCCATGTGAAAAACTCAATAAAAATTGATTAAAAACAAAAAGAGGACAGCATTTCCCCCCTCCCTCTTGACATGTTCACTGAGCTCTGCATACAGCATGTAAAATGTGTTCTTTGTGGATGGAACATATACTAAGAATTGTCTAGAACAGGCCTGACAGGATAGGTGAAGCTTATTCAAATAAATTAATAAATATGTTAAGCACTTGCTCTGTTCAGAAGCATTGTGGAAGGCATTTGTTAGTGGGAGTTGGAGGTGAGGATTAAGGTGAAGATTAAGGATAGCAAAGTTGGTGATAACAGTACAACACAAATTCTTCCACCACACCTGTTAACATCTGCATTCTTTTTATTTCTCTCTTGTGTTAATGCAGGACTATTCAGGTGAAATTATTAGATTAGGAGAGCTGTGACCTAATCAGTCCATCCTAGTTTGAATGGACTAGTTGGGTGGCAACTGTTGGCAAGTGGAACATGGTTGTAGGAGGTAGATCACTGGGGCTGTGCCCAGGGAGGGTTCATCTTCCCTATGGCCCCTTCCCTACCTGCTTCCTGTCTGCCAAGAGGGAGCAGCTTTCCTCTGCCATCCCCTTATGCCATTATGTTTTGTTTCACCTTGGGCCCAGAGCAATAGAGTTAGCCAACTCTAGATCAAACCTCTGAAACAATGAACCAAAATAAACTTTTCCTCCTCTACCTTGTTCCTGTCAGGTATTTTGGTCACAGCATTGAAAAGCGGACTACCACATCAGGTGATCTTAACTATTCTTTCCAGGCCCACCTCAATGGTCCCCTGCTTAGTTAAAATTTTTTGTGAAAGATCTTGATCCCAGCAGCTGAGTAAATAGTTTCTAAATCTGTGCTTTACAATGTGGTATAAATATGAAAATGACCACCTCTCACATTATTGTAACTTTGTTAAAATGTCTACCACGTGGATAGTCTGAAAGCTATCTAGGGCCAGAGTCTTCTTAGGCTTACTCTTCTCTCAGAGATGTTTTTGTGGCCACAGGGTCTTTGGTGGGCTTTTTAGGATATTCTTACAGGGTATCATAAGATAAAATTTGTTATAGAAGAGAAAATGTGGTGATATAACTGTTTTAAAATATTAATCAGCATTGTCTTTGACCTGTACAATTCTCCTGTTTGTTCTCTTCTCCCACTGAGCATTTGACATTTCTGTGCTTCTTAGCCTAGCAGCAGGAGTGAGGGGGACGTTATGGACAAAAAGAGAGATTTATAGAAGAATGGCAAAATTAAGGCATGTGTGTGGAGTGACCAGATTGTAGGCAGAGGTCAGAAGCAAGGTGAGGTTGATAGTGGAATAGTGGGATACGATCATCCCCAAAGACACAGCAATGCTATTGAAGAGTGGAGAAATTGTCCTCTCCCTAAGAGAGTTGCCTCAACCAGGGTGTGCTTTCTCTGCAGGGCCAACTCACATCCAGTGATTGATGCAAAGTACAAAGGTCTGGTCTTTTTCCTTCTACTTGGGACAACTCTATAGAGATCCCCTAGCTCCACAGATCCCTAGGGGATTGACTGGGACTTTGTTGAACTGGGTGCCAATTCAACTTCTCTACCCATGTTTTCCTCTCTCACACTAGTTGCAGAGAACTCTCCCGATTCACAAATCTGTTTCAGAATTCATTTCTCAGGAAAAACAACCTATCATATTTCTACATAATACTTTTTATATCAGACAAAAAAGCCATCATTCTTCCTGTCTCTTTATCTCTATTTCTGTCTAATTCTGCCTCTCCATCTCTCAGCTCAGATCTCATTCAATTTTATTTTTGGATTTTTCACATGAAATACCACCCATAAGTATTCATGGAGAAAGAAAATGTTGTGGTTCTTGTTTCTCATCCTCTTCCTCAGGTGTCAGGAATCAGAGCTCTAAAGTTTAAAAGGACAGGCATGGTCTATAGTTATATTCCTGGAAAGATGACAAGGAAATGTTTGCAAAAAAGGCATTTCTTCAGTTTCCTTCTGTCTGTGGATATTGGTGCACTGAGGTGGGTTGACAAGCACATTGTGTTTTCTGGTGCCTTCAAGCTGCTGGGTTTTGAGCCATCATTTTTTGAAGGCTGCATTTATTTAATCAGTATAGACACTCACAGCATGGCCTCAGGATTTTAGCGACCAGCATAGGTATATCTGCATCTCTGATGACCACTTTGCTCCCTAGGAAACTCCATCTTAATATTGGAAAATGAAAGTATAGGTTACACTTTGAAATATGAGACACATAAAGCTTAGCTCTCTAAACTCTGAGATAGAGGTGGGTTCATGAGTTTACCCTGCAAGGATGTAAATCTTAGGGTGGGTCTTTTTCAACCTACTATGTAGTTACCAACTCTAAACTCTGTACATTTCACCACCAACTCCTCTTAAAGTCCTATAAGTAAAGGGAAGTGGAAATGGTATGGTGAACTGGTCTAGTTCTCCCACAACCGGTCTTCACTGTGCCCATGTTTTCAAGTGTTCCGAGGATCTCAACATTCTCAGTGCTCCAGGTCTTCACAATAACTGAATAATTTAGGGCTTATCTACCCAAGCAACCAGCTCAAGGGGGGATTTTAAGGAAACACCCCAACCTCACCAAAGATATGTGAAGGTACTACTCAACCTTTCAACTGTCACTAAGGCTCTTAATCCGTACCTGCTACAGGATATGGCAGGAGCTGCCCCTTTCTTCCTTTCAAAACATGATTCCCCCATTATCAGAGCTGAGCCATGGCTTCCTCTCGTGCCCTTTCTTGATTAGAAGGAGGAGAGATGGGGACCAGGTTCTGTCTGCTGAAGATTAGAAGGTTCCACTTAGATAAGCTCAGTCTGCTCTGTATCACTTGGACTAGCTCCAGTCTGCTTTATCTGTTCTTCTTTTTATCACTCCAATCTCTGTCTGGAAGTGATTTCTACATCTGTAAACATGATATATATATCTGTACCCCTCCAGGAAATAAGATATTAGTTGATACCACCTACGTCTCTCAATTCTTCTTAAACCTATTCAAGAGCACAGGTGCAAGGTGCAGCTATCATTGATTTGGGGGCATCTGCTTTGAACTCAAATGCTGGTCCTTAGAGACATCCAATTCACCCCCAACATTTTCAGGACGCCAGTATCCATTAGAGCAATATCTTTGCTGAGTTTCCCATATGGCTTTACAAGTTATTATAGTGTTGACCATGACAATGGTCAAATAGCTGATATCTGACATGTTCTCCCTACCCTACAGGAAGAATGGCCCAAATTTCTTCCTTTAGAATGCTTCCCCCAAATCTGCCAAGCCCCTTTCTATAGACCACCTCTATCTACCGCCTCTCCAAAATACAATTAAAGGGTAAGCTTGGCACAGCAGAGGGCCTACGAGAATCTCCTCCAATGCTATGCTGGTATCCGCTTGTAATGTGTAGAATAATGTCCCTCCAAAATTCATGTCTATCTATAACCTAGGAATGGGACCCTATTTGGAAATTGAGTCCTTGCAGATTCAATTAATTACATGAGGTTATATTGGTTTAGGGTGGGCCATAGATCCAACAAATGATCTTCTTATGAGAAGAGAGAACAAAACAGACAGATGTATACAAGAAGGCTATGCAAGGATGGAAGCGAGAGTGGAGCAATTCAGCCACAACCCAAGGAATAAGAAGCACTGTCAGGAGCCACCAGTGGCTTAGAATATGAAGGAAGGTTCTTCCCTAGAGCCTTCAGAGGAGTATGGTTCTGCTGACACATTGACTTTGGACTTCTACCCTCCAGAACCATGAGAAATAAATTTCTGTTATTATAGTTACCAAGCTTATGGTAATTTGCTGCAGTGCCCCTAGGAAACTTACCACTCTAACTGATTCATGCCTGTGCCACACCATTCATGTCATCTCATAAACTCAACCCAACTTGTGTGTTCTGGTCACCGTTTCAGAATGCCTACATTTTCCCTCTTAGGTCAGCTTATCACTGGGGTCAGGAGACTGGCAGACTTGACAAATTCCATTTGATTCCCTGCTTTACTGGTACATCTAGCCTTGAACATTCTAGTTTGTTTTAACAAAGTCTCTGAACTTGTGGTCTCATGAAACACAACCAGAACTCCCACTATTAGAATGGATTGAGTTCTGTTGTCTTACTCTCCTAGATATCTAATACCTATCCTAAAACTTTTAAAGAAATGGGGAAAGTGCTTGGCTCTAGGTTCTAGGTGACACCAAGCCCAAGTTATAACTTGCATCACACCAGATGCTCGAATTCCTAACCCAACGAGCCCCAATGCAGTGGGCTGTGTTCTTCACTGTCCTGGCTCAGGAGGAAATTGGAGCTGGCTCTGCTCAGTACATGGTTGGGTCCTGAAGACTTTTTTTCTCTCCAACATTATTATTCTAGTAGTTTTTTAGGACTGTGGGTAAATCCTAGGATGTTACGAGGGAGTAATTTCTTCAGTTATGGAATAATATCAGTTCTGTTTGATGATTATCAGAGAAGTGTTAGATACAAAGAAAGTGCCGTCCTCTGCAGGGTCAGTCCCCCTGGGCCCTAAGGCAGATAGGTGGCTCATTGCTGTGAAGGCTGGGCTGGCCTGAATGCTGACTCAGTTCCCCCATGGCTCCTGGGCACTCAAGCAAGCCCTCCATCACAGCCCTTTGCCAACATCATTTTTATTTTTTTAAAGAGAGAGGGACAGTGAGAGTGAGAGAGACAGAGACAGAGAGAATGAATTTTTATTTAGTTCTTTCATGTGGCTTTTGTTGCTCTGATGCTTCATTTTTGTATGTGGTGCTAGGGTTTGAACCCGCGTACCTGCGCATGCCAGGCAAATGCCGCAACCACTGTACCACTGCTCCAGCTCCTGCCAACATACCTTTTCCTGTCAAATGGTCCTCCTGTTGGTTGTTTCCCTCACCTCCTCATCTATTTCATCCTCTGCCTTTTTGTTTCATTTGGGGCACATTGGTCTAATAAGCAGAAAAATGTACTGCTCTCTCTCCCAATATTTCTCTCAAAACATTTTATCAATCCCTAGAAACTTTTTCATTCCCCTGAGAATTGGGGTTTTTGCACACAGGGCCTGGAAGAATCCTCTGGCTTTCTTCCTTATTGCATCTTTGCCTGATTCAATGAACCCAGAATGGCCTACCTGTTTTGTGGGGAGAAGATAAAGTGGAAAATTGCAAGAAAATAAATCCATTACACTTTCAAAAATATTATTCCACCACTCTAAATGTACTTTTAAAAGTTCTTTTACAATTATTCCAGTTTTCAAATATTATTTTCCAGACCCACGGAATACCTCCCTGAGAGATGTAAAAGTGATCGGTGGACTCCACAGATTAAAGACCTGTGATGAGCCTCTAGATGTGACCTCGTTAGGGCCAGGATGGCATCTTTCTCAATAACTTGGGACACCACCCAGCACACATGGGTTCTTTAAAACACTTTCTGCTGTCTCTGGAGTTCCTGGGCCTGTGTCCACAGACCATGAACCTTGTCGGGACAGGAATCTGTTTCCTCTTTTCATGAAAGATAAATAACAGTTTTGGGCCAGCCTCAGCATTCTGAACAGACTAAAGTCAGCAGGAAATAAAGATGAGTGATACTCGGCGCACAACTTCTAAGAAGGGAAAATCTCCTTTGCTGTTGGAATTTTTCTGCTTATCCCAACCTGCTGAACATTCGGCTTCTTACTCTCTGATTCTGACAGGAGACATCTATCTCTGGGTCTGCAGGAGTGCTGTTTTCCCTCTCTCCTCTGAGGTGGGAGGTGGGTGTCTCTGGCACGTGGATTATGGAGACATTACAAATGGCTGCTTGGCCGCACAGCTGTGTGGGGCTTGCTAGGCCCTTCCCAGAACAGTGAAGAGCCTCCAGCTACCTTATCTTTTCTTTCCTCCTCCTGATTCGATTAACTTATTTTTCTTTTGAGATTATGCAGCAAGATTCTTTCTTTTGGCTTCCTGGATCTATTCCTATTAACCCATGTCAGCATCTGAAGTCACATTAGGGGAAGAGTCCAACTGAAGACCATCATCCCAGCTCCGCTAGGGCTACCTGGGGCTCATTTCCTGCACACAGTAAGTTCTGACTTAGACCACAGTAGGGAACTGCTCAAACTCTGCAGCTTGCTGTCACATGCAAGGTGGGAGAAAGGATTACAGAACCATATTTTATAACCTCTTCTGAACTTAACTGGTATTTCAGACCATCTAATTTTTGCCTAAAAGAGCAAATGCATAAATGTAAAAGAGAAAAATCTCAATTTGGGCCCTTTGTTACTAAGGTCACTCTGTCCCAGGTTTACATGGCAAACATTTTATATTTGAACCAGATCCTTTGACTCTGAGGTAAAGAATTTTTAAATTAAAATAAAAATCAATGATTACTCCTTATAAATTGTGTAGACAGGCTTGGATAGCCACCATATCCCTAATCCTTCTCAGACTTAATTTCATCTTCTGGGAGCATTGCTTCCAGTGAATCTGAGAAAGTTCTTTTGTTTGATGTCTGACAGGTTGCTGTGAACAATGACAGAGGAAAAAATGTAATAGTTTCTTTTTATTTTTTTGTGCTCCCCTTTTGAATTGTTAATCCTCCAGCTACTCTCTTTTCTGTCTTAGGCACTAAATTTTGTTTTCAAGTATTTCAATTTTGTCTTTTGAATTAATGCCATACTTTTCTCAGTATAAAACCATTTTATTATCCACCAACCTCTTCCACTTAAAGAAAACTACATTATTAGGCAACCAGATATTATGTCTTGGCTGTGATGCAATACATCACCTATGATATGTTTAAGCCAAAAATGTTTAACTTGAATCCTTTAAGCCTTTAGTGGCAAGAAAACAGTTCTACAAGTCAGTGTTATAAAATCCAGTTGGATGGGGTGATGAGCTAGATTAGAAGAGAGGCAACAGACAGAACAACCAGATGTAACATGTGGTCCTGGACTGGATCCTGCCTGAATCACTTGCTTTTAGAGGACATTTTGGCCCAGCTGGGCAAAATCCACAATTAGAGTAGAAATTGGATAAAGTAAATGATTTTTGGTATAGAAAGGTACATATTGGGAACTGAAAATAGCATGTGTGATATGATTTGATTTTAGGTTAAAATTATGCACATTTTATACACACACATATATATGCATGTATGTAATTTATATCTATATAATATGCATGTAAGGATGCAAACATTGTATATTGCTTAAAGCAATTTTTTCTTATTCTTCCTGATCTGTATTTTCCAACTTTCTACAAGATACATACTACTGTGATTCTCTAGCTACAGAGGAATATATTTTTTTCTGGAATCTGGGTTTTAATTTACTGCTAACTTACCTCCATTTATTAAAGAGGAGTAAAAAAAATCAGTCTGATAATAAAATATTAAGTGGAATATTGTTGAAGAGAGAGCCCTACTGTATGCCATGTGAAATCTTAATGGTGTATAGCAAAAGCATCATTAAACACGTTATGAATCCCATCTAACTAGTCTCATTTCTTGTTTTATCTTCAAGGATGCTTTGAAACACTGTTGAAAGCCTTGCTAAAATCCAGATGCACTGTGTTACGTGTTCTCTGGAAACTCTATAACTCTAAAGAGAGGTAAGCCTTTTCCAACAAGGCTTGTCCTAAGAAGCTCTTAAGTGCTCCTTTTAATGATATAGCCTAGAATCTTGCCTCAAACTGACATCAAACTTGTTGATTTACGCTTCACATATTCATTATTTTGATCCACCTAAATATTTCAAAAGAATGGAAGAATATCTTAAGACACTCCTCTACGTACTCTGCCACTATCAGTGATACCATGGTGATAACTGACAGGAGTTAGCTGATCTCCTTATAATCTCTGGGATGTACTTGTTTCTAATAAAGATCCCAGAACACATTTAGAACCTCTAATTTGATTCTTACAAGTACCAGACCTGCATCAAGTTTCAGTTTCACCTTCTTTTCCCAAAATCTGCTTCATCCTTTCCAGTTGAAAGATTAGTTGTTTTGTTGAGAATGGCTATCTCACCAGTTTTGCTACCTTTCTGTCATCTATAAAATTATAGAACTATCCTTTATGATTTTGCCCCCAAATCAAAAAATTCTTTTGGTATTCTTTCCATATTTATAATTTTCATTTTATTCCCAGCATTAGGTTTTTGGACACTGTTCTCACTGCATTCTTTTGTTGATCCTTAGTAATGTACTTTTATTTCTATCTTTTGTACATTCCTTTTCAATTTTAAGCTGCTTGGAAAGTTCTCTGTGCAGCCGTTAATTTTTAGACCACTCCTCCTATTTCTTCCTCATTGGAATCAGTTGTAATTACCTAGTCAGAATTATGGTTTGGAGAACAGCCTGACCCCCTGAAACTACATTTACATGATTTTATAGAACTGACTTCTCTGTTCTCTGATACTCATGAAGTCCACTGGCCTAAAGCTCTATGGATGTGATAGCAGATATCTGACTTTGCAACTCTCCTTTGCCTAACGATGGCATCAATATCTGATCAAGATACTCTTTTCCATTCTTTATTCTTCTTTTACAACATTGGACACTACCTCTATGACCAGGTGATCAGAGTTGGCACTTAGCTTCATATCCTTGCTGTAGGGTATGTGATTCCTATAATATTTTGAGGGTTTCGTTATTTATACTTCAACAATAAGTTCCTTCAAATTTATCAAATTTAGCACTGTCAAGAAATATGAAGGTATTTAAATATAAGAAAATAATTACATGTATAAAAAACAGTACAGACAAGCCAAATAGTCTAGGTAGATTCACTCATTAAGTATCTAATTCCTGTTTTCAACAATTTATAAAAATCTTTAAGATTATTTCTTACTAATTTCTTATATTCTCTCTCCAACCTGGTTTTTTCAAGGAAAGAATTCTCTATCATTATGCTATCATAACAACTTTCAAGTTTGTTGTCTATTCTGATCCACTAGCATGAGCTCTTAATTCTCATTTTGTAGGTACTGAGTCTGGAAATGCACTATTAAAAGTTCTTCATGGTGGCTATGTTTCAAGTATTTCCTCTGGTTATCTATTCCTGCATAGCAAAGCATCTCAAAAATTATATGTAAAAACCACACTAGTCATATACGGCCCTCATGAGTCTGTAATTTGGGTAAACTTGCAGAGGTGGCCCATCCCTGTGCAACATTAAATGAGATAGTTTTACTGGGGGATGAAAGATCTATTTCAAGCTAGTTCAATCATATGACTGGCAAATTGATTCTGGCTCTCAGTTGGGAGCTCAGCCAGAGCCCAAGCCAAGTGTCCTCAGTTCTTCTGGGCCTTTCTGTAAGCTGTTTGGATTTCCTCACAACATGGAATCTTGGTTTTGAGCATGACCCAAGAAGAAAATAGAAATGCATGACATTTTTATAACCAAGCCTTGAAAATCAAATAGCATCTCTTCTGTTGTACTCTATTGGTCAGGGGTAATCAGAAAAACTCATGGAAATTCAAGGAGAGGAGACATAGTCTCCATGTTTTGATAGAGACAGTGAGGGTCTTGAAGAACAGAAGGGCTATGAGATATTACTGAGGCTATCTTTGGAAAATACTATCAGTCACAGTAGCAAACTAAGTCTGCTCAGCTGTCATGGTCTTACAGTAAATCAAAGGATGTTGAGTGGGCATAGTTACCTTACATAATATCGACGTGATGATTTGGAGAACATAACCTTAGTTCCTCCCATTCACTCGATAGATATTGATGGCCAACTATGTGTCAGGCACTGTGTTGAATGCTCTAGTGACACTTTAATTCATATGTGAATTTTAAGAAGTCCATTTCCATCATATCCTCACCCTTAAAGATTCCATAGGGATTTGGTTCTTCCTTACTTTTATTCTCCTATAAGAAGTTTTTAAAATCTGCAGACTTTGGCCTGGGGCCAAGAGGATATTTGCTGCAGGTGTAGTATAACTCCTGCTCACTAAAGAATAAACAGTCTGATCTTCAAGATATTTGACAACTGCATTAGCTCAGGCACTGACGAGTCAAGTCAAACAATGGATACAGTCATACTGCTAGCAGGACATGTAACTGTTGAATTCTTGCCTATTTATTAAGGATTTTTGTTTTTCTCCCTCTCCAATGAATGAATTTGAAGCATGTACTATGGGCAAGGACCTGCAGTTGGCACGGAGGAAACTAAAATGAATAAGCAGGTTCCGTATGTAGCTCTCATTGGGATTTAAAAGGCCTTTTGCAATTGCTGTGTTCTCTGTGTAGAAGGCTCTTTTCCCAGATATCCACATAATTTACTCTATCACTTCCTCCATATCTCTGTTCATGTTAATATATAAGAGAGTCCTTCCCTATTTATCCTCAATAAAGTAGCTTATATCTCTATTATTCCCTATTCTTAATATATTTTTTTGTATTACACATACCTATCCAGTGTATTGCAAAGTTATTTATAATTACTTCCATAGAAATTAAGGTACAGGAAATCATATCTTTAGTGCTAGAAAATATCTGGCACACACAGTAGGTGCTCAGAAAATATACCTAATTAAATTAAATACTTGATGAGATGTGGAAATGGAGGGAGGATAGTCAACATTCAGTAGAGGGTGTCAGGAAGAATAGTGGCACCATGAACAGAAGTTGGTAGGACTTGATCTTTCATGGTAGTTTTCACTTTTGTGCCAATTAAAGGTTTATCTCTTTGGATGCACCCATTTGATTACATTCTAGAATATCCCACCAATGAAATAAGAAGCACCTAACTGTTCCAAAACGTTTCCTGATGAGCTCAATAGTTTACCGTCTGTTTGGCCTGCTTCCTTTTCATCTTCCAGTATCTTCTGGGACAACTTTACTACAGGAAATGCTACTCCAAGTGTCTTAGGATAATCAGTCTCTGTGGTTAGTTGTTAATCAAAGAAAAAAAGATAATGACTTACTTGGTCATATATCTTTGGCAAAGCTATTTCCTAGAAGTAATGTCCAAACATGATGAGGTGTGGAATCTCAACTGCCTAGGCTAGAGAAGGTTGATGTTGGTCTCTGTTCCCACACAGGTGCATGGGGTCAGGGGACATAATGGAGGAGGGTTGGGAATCCTAGACACAAACAGGACCTCAGGGTCAAGGAGAGCTTCCCAAAAATAACAATTGTTGAAGAGCCAGGGCTTCTCTGGGTGTGAGCCAGCCAACATCGGAAGTGCACACAGCACTCAAGTGGAAACAGAGGCGAGTGATTTGGCAGTTTTTTCCCAGGCCATATAAAACTATGAAACAAAATTCTAATAACATAAGTCTAATGGAGTGATTGTTGCAGCTGTGATGTGACTAAATTTTACATATTAATTCTTGGAGCCTAAAAAATGGTAGATTCTTGGTGACTTTATTATATAAGAATACCCCAAAAGAAGCTGTAATCAGGGTTCACACGATTTCCCAAATTTTGCAGTTCTGAAGAAGCGGGAAGTGTCCGAGAGTGGGTATTCGAAAGGTTGACATGGAAAGACTACGATGAGTTTTCCCTACCAATACCAACCAGAGTCCCCTGAACAGTGGTTCTCAAACCCTGTTGCACATCACCTGATGAGACTTTTAAAAAGACACTTTTCAGAGATTAAATCAGAATCTCTGAGTCTGGACCCTGACTTACATACTTTTAAAAGCTTGCTAGATGTCAGAGTGCTATGACAAGGTACCACAGACTGGGTGGTTTACTTAAACAATAGAAATTTTTGTCTCACAGTTGGAAGGCTAAAAGTTCAAGCTCAAGGTATTGAGGGAGTTAGTTCCTTTCAACAGCTTTAAGGGAGATTCCGTATCATGCCTCTTTTCTAGTAGCTTTAGGAATTAGCCTGGATTAGGAATTCCATGTTGTTTCAGGAGAACAATTTAACCCATAATACCAAGTGATTCCACTGTGAAGCTAATGAGAATCCTCAATCTAAATTAGATTTGGATTTCCTTCCACCTAGCCACTCTGGGAAGAAGAAAGAAGAGGAAGAAAATGTCTAGAGCAACTTGCACTTGCTTATAACTGAGGAGGTAGAAGGACACTTGCCTTTTCCTCGTTCACAAGGAATGGCTCCTGAAGGTAAGACTTTCGGGTTTCAGCCTTCTCCACTCCTTACGAACATGTGAACCTGCTCTTTCCTAAAAGACTGATGCTGAAACTTCTATTTTCAGTAGCTCTCAGTCCCAAATAAGCAGTCGATAAACTGGGAGGCTTTTAAAGAACACATCAAACTCAGCCCCATATCCAGCAAGTAAACTAGAATCTCTATGGTGCAGCCTGGCCATAGAGATATTTTAAAAGTGCCCCAAGTTTTGTCCTGTGATGTAACAACTGGGGCTGTACTTTTCCTTCTGCTGCAAATAAGTAGAGAACTTGACAAAAATATGTGAAATAAAAGTTTTCAGACATTGATCAAAAGGAAAGCGCAGGGCTGTGCTGCTTGAGAAAAGGGGAACTAAAGTCATGAAATCCACGGTCCTCCGGATTTCTGCCTCCAGACACCTTCTGACTGCCTGTAGCAGGGGTGATCTGAAGCCAACCATACTAGTTAAATAGAGAGAAGTGGAGTTCAGGAAAGGTATCAGAATTATTAGGGTAAAGTACAAAAGCGGAGAGATCTGTATAGAGAAATCTGTGTAAGATTTTTCTTGAGTTCAGTCTGTTGCTGAATACTAAATCATGCATACGTAGGAGGAACTCTAAAAATCTAAGCGAGACTTGCCAAATATCAGTGAGGTGAGCAGTTCCTAGGACTAGGAAACATTCAGTTTAGACCAGTCAGAATAGAGAGTTCTTATTGAATATCCAGGGCATTCAGCAAAGGCTCTGGATAGGTCATGCTTTAGAAACACTGCTATATTAGCTGGACATGATGGCTCATGCCTGTAATCCTCATGACTTAGGAGGCTGAGGCAGGAGGATCATGAGTTCAAAGCCAGCCTCAGCAAGACCCTGACTCAAAATAAAATATAAAATTGGCTGTGTATGTGGGTCAGTGGTTAAGCTCCCCTGGGTTCAATCCCTGGTACCAAAAAAGAAAGAAAAAGAAAAAGAAAAGAAATACTGCTATACAACCACCTGAGTAAAACACAGTTTGCATCTACTTTAAAGAAGACTTAGAAAAGATCAGTTTTATCCACAGCTAACTTAAATACCTGCTGGAACAAAGCCTAACATATAAAATAAAGTTACTTAATCCTTTACTCAACAACATAAAATTACTAGACATATGAAGAAGCAGGAAAGTGTGATACGTAGTAAGTGAAAAACAAGCAATACAAACATCCTCAGAATGACAGAGATGATAGCATTGATAGCATTAGCACATTAGAACTTTAAGGCATATATTATTTAAATAATATGCTCAAGGAATTAGAGAAAAATATAAACCTAGTGAACAGAAGAATTAATAAAAAGTTCTTCAGATGATTATAGTATGCAGCTACAGTTGAATAAGTTGTTAGATGCTATGTTGTAAGAGTTTGTCTTTTAGCACAAAATTGTCTTAAAGTACAAATTTGTAAGTGGAAGAAAGTTTTATTTATGGAGAAGGCTGTGCAGAGACATTGCAGGGGATGAATAATAGAAGCTTCTATGTCTCTTGTTATGAATCTACTTCATAGAGAGCATTTTATATATCTTTCTAGATCTGCATCTCCCAGATGGAGCATACACTTTGTATGTAGAAGCACTTGATAGGAGGATACAGATTCTCAGAGTTGATAACTGCCATGCACAATTTTTCAGGTAGGGGTGTGTGTGTGTATGTATGTATATTCCCTACAATGTTTTGTCTAGCTTACAAAACAATGTGATGGATTTCAATTTCTTAAATATTTATAAACTTTAGCATAATATTATGATGATATTTTAAACTCAGTTACAGAAAATGAAATGTGAACAATTGAAAAACCTCTTCCATTTTTACAGACACTTAAAACTTCAGTGTTAAGAACATTACAATAAATGTCATATACTCTCAATAGGAAAATCAGTGATTCCTTAAAGAGATAAAAGGACAGGTAATATTTTGAGGAACTGTTTAAATCCTTATTTGTGTACAGAGGTACAAGAGTTGGCTGCTTGAGAATATATTTCTTACAGAATACAATGATCAAGTTATAGTCATGGAATTAGGAACACTATTTGACTGCTTTTAAAAATGTAGTATATATACAGTCAAGCACCTCAAAATATCATTAGTCAAATCATCACATGTCATTAAGTTACTTTGACTTTGTTCTTGAGATGGCCAAACTTAGTACTGAAGCAATATGTGATTTAAAAAAAACCCTCACATTTAACTTTCAAAAAATGCTGAAATGTATGAATTGTTTGTTCTCCTGAAGGCTGTGGTTATTTGGATCAAGTATTCTTCCCACACCGTTGATTATAATTACACAATTGATAAGCATCAGAGTTGAGGATATTTTTAATTTGGGGAACTTGATACTGAAGACTCAGTGACACTTGTACAAAAGTGTTAATCATAACAGAGTGATTGTTAAGTTTTTAAAATAGTTGTATACAACAAAGAGTAATTTATGCAGCTCTCTGCCTGGAATATTGCAAAAGATTTTGTGATACTTTACAGACTCCAAGAGGAAAATGCTGTACTGGAGAATATTCAGTGACTGACACCAAGGTTAATTCCAAAAGGAAACAAAATCATACTGTAGAGAATATTTATATCCGAAGAATGAGAAACCAGTTTGTACCTTAAAATAAGATGTAAGAAATCAAGATCCACTGGAGACCAAATTCTATCTGAGTTACTCTGTACCGACATTTATTTATTTATTTTTAGTAAATTGCATTTTATTTTATTTATTTATTTTATTTTTTTTTCCCACATTTATTAGAAGTATGTTGCGATACAGGATACAGATGAGGGGGAAACATTGTCAAAACTGTAGCAATCAATGTGTATAAACTTTGATAACCAGGGGTAATGCTAACACATAGATAAGCTACTATGGGTTTCATCTATTGCAGTTTCCCCCAGAAGAACTCATGGGTTAAATGGGTATCTAGTGTAGGAATAACATCGGCTTCTGGAATGGTTCCCCCATCTTCCCCATCACCAGACTCCTATGAGTTCTTCGTATACCCTCCCCCTTCCCCATTCCCTTCCCTACACCTCCAAGTTACCTAGGGAGCTTTCGCCCCTGTTGCACTGAAAGTCATTCAATTTGAGGCTTTGTTAGGTCAGCTGTCTGTCCTACAGCTTCAACATAAATTCTAGTATCAACAGATGAGAGAAACCATTCGGCCCTTAAGTCTCTGAGCTTGGGAGACTTCACTAAGCATAATTCTGTCCATCTCCATCCATTTGACTTCGAAAGCTATAATATCGTCTTCTCTGATGGCCGAGTAGTATTCCATAGTATATATGAACCAAAGCTTTTGTATCCACTCATCAAGT